>JAOTOM010003217.1:0-12500 GCA_034440615.1 Ashinkailepas kermadecensis
CTCGTGAAAGCGTGAGTCAAGAGTGGAAAACGAGCTCTCGCCGCAGATCATTTCACATTCCGATGTGAAGATTTGTCAAACCGCTTGACAATGCAAGCACCTCCACCTGTGTTCACTGCACCACCGACGTCCGACCCACACTGATCCACAGTTGTCTGATGCTGCCGAGGCTGCAGAACACGCCGACTAGTCCCACGACTCCGGCCCTGTATGGTTAACGTCCGACCCACACTGATCCACAGTTGTCTGATGCTGCCGAGGCTGCAGAACACGCTGACTAGTCCCACGACTCCGGCCCTGTATGGTTAACGTCCGACCCACACTGATCCACAGTTGTCTGATGCTGCCGAGGCTGCAGAACACGCCGACTAGTCCCACGGCTCCCGTCCTGTATGGTTAACGCCCGATCCACACTGATCTACATGCCACCGCAGTTGTCTGATGCTGCCGAGGCTGCAGAACACGCCGACTAGTCCCACGGCTCCGGTCCTGTATGGTTAACGTCCGACCCACACTGATCCACATGCCACCGCAGTTGTCTGATGCTGCCGAGGCTGCAGAACACGCCGAATAGTCCCACGGCTCCGGTCCTGTATGGTTAACGTCCGACCCACACTGATCCACATGCCACCGCAGTTGTCTGATGCTGCCGAGGCTGCAGAACACACCGACTAGTTCCACGGCTCCGGTCCTGTATGGTTAACGTCCGACCCACACTGATCCACATGCCACCGCAGTTGTCTGATGCTGCCGAGGCTGCAGAACACGCCGACTAGTCCCACGGCTCCGGCCCTGTATGGTTAACGTCCGACCCACACTGATCCACATGCCACCGCAGTTGTCTGATGCTGCCGAGGCTGCAGAACACGCTGACTAGTCCCACGGCTCCCGTCCTGTATGGTTAACGTCTGACCCATACTGATCCACATGCCACCGCAGTTGTCTGATGCTGCCGAGGCTGCAGAACACGCCGACTAGTCCCACGGCTCCGGTCCTGTACGGAAAACCCTCGAACGGCCTGTCAGCCGCAGCGGCGCCGCCGGTGTCTCCGACTGACGTACCTCCGACTTCTGTTGCAGGCGCTTGTTCAGCTCGTGGATCCTGTAGTCGGGCTGGTTGAAGTACGGTGTGTGCCTTCTGCAACACGAGCGGACACCACACTGACACCGGCCGCCACGATCCGGCACCTTCTCCAGACAACACACCACCTTCAGTCAGTGGACACCCTACATCATTGCACCGTGCGGAACAATGCACCTGAAGAGGAATCAATTCATGAAATTCACAATAACTGTTTTCTAAAAGCATACTACTAATTGTTTGGTGGTAAAGCCTTAGTTCCAATGCGTGAAAGCTGCATGTACCATATAAATGGAAGTTCTGACGTTTTCTAAAGCTATTTCGAGCACCAATTTCAATGATCTCATCACCTGGCCCTAGCTGATCATTCCCGAGTGCAGGTGGTATTTACCTGCTAAAATGTTCATGTAGTGATGGGAAAGCATGCATATTACCTCAGAGTATGATATGGCAATCTTTATAGCAGTATTCTGCTTCCAATATTGTCCAGACGCGAATCGATTGAGATTTTACCTTTGCGAAGACATACAACACACTTGCTTCCTTTTCCAATAAACATGGACATACCAAAATATCCAATAAGGTATATCTCTCCTTTGCGTTTTAATAATCTGTCCTTCCTGAAAGTATCGCAAATATTATGCGGTTCAAAACATCAGCTATGCAAAGCAACATAAGTATTTCTTAGACGTCACTTGTCGCAGAGACTTTGGTTGGTGCAATGCTGAGTGCACCACGCTCAACCTATACTACACTAGTTCCACTGGTTGAATGTGCAATCATTCTCATAAAATGCCATCGATGCATATAGACACTCCAGCTGGCCATTCCACGGTTGGTTGGTTATTGGCTTTACGACACGTCGACCGTTGGGTCATGTAGCGTCGCCAATCTCTCACGCCGATTGGCCGCGGGAGAAGAGTAGCGAAAGGTGAGACTCGAACCCACAATCTTTCGATTGTGAGACGGGCAACTTATCCATAGACTACTCGTCCCCTCTGGTCATTCTTCCGACAATTCGATGCCGATTCAATAGCTGACACAGCAATGAAATGGCGCAATTCCATCAAATACATGCTAGAAACAGCACCTTAACTCTCGCTCGTACCTGGGGGAGGAGGGGATGCTGCCCAGGTCATAGTTCCACAACGGTTTGATGCAGGCACGTGAAATTTAGAACATCTGGTGGTGCATCAAATTTATATCCCGTGGCCAAATGTTAACCTGCGGTCACCCGGGTTATCGAACTATGGCATGATAACCACAGACATGTTTAAGGAAAATCTATTGAATTTACGGTTTTCAGGCTTTTTTTCTCGCTGTTTTGATACGTCCGAGGGTTGGTGCTCTGCACACTGCATTCCAATTCAGCATCAATTTTTACCCTAGCAACTCAAAACACTTCATTTGTGCTCACTTCGGGAGTCATCCAAAGAATCATATTGGTCATATGTGACGTGGCGTGGAGGGTGACGTATGCACCGGAACCAGCCATACGCGGCATCGGTAGGCTGATACGATCCTCAGCTATAAGTCGATGCCCATTCTGGTGCCCTCTGTCCAGAACTTTTTGTGGCATGACTCGATTTAAGCAAACCATAGACCACAATAGCCGACTTCGTTAAATCATTCATCTCCGACGTGACCAGGAAGGTCACCAAATGAGCTGGTTATCAAACCTTCGGTGCCGTTACATAGGCCACACGCCGAAGAACCAGCTCGCTTTTCTTACTTTATCTTAATTAAGGACGCAATGCAGGTTTCATCCCCATCTCCCTACGAAGCGTCTTGTTCTAGGATGGCGAAATCGACGGTCGATGATCCCGTCGAGGATCAAGCCAGACCAGACCATATCCCGTGTCCTGGACCGCTTTTGGTGAAGAGACTCCACAAACAGCAATTCAGGCTGACAGCAGTTCGGAGTGGGTCGTCAATGTGGTGCCAGAAAGAGCAATACAGCTTTGCAATACACATTTACCAGCTTCCCGACTAATGGACAGCGACATAATCCTACCACCCAAGAACCACTCCGGAGGTCAAGCGGCTGAGTGGCAGTCACACACAGCCGGCTGAGTGGCAATCACACACAGCCGGCTGAGTGGCAATCACACACAGCCGGCTGAGTGGCAGTCCCGGCCGGCTGTGGCTCCACGCCGGCTGGTGGCATCCACACAGCGGCTGGTGGCAATCAGACACGGCCCTGTATACGATCTGAATTATACTGCTGTTGATGTGTCAGGCAGTAGTAGCGCATTGGGCAGCCACTATGATAGGCTTATGGACACTGAACAGATGTGAGCACCTGACCCTCAACTATGGGTCTCCCCGTCATCTAGCCGACTGTCGGGCGATCCCTGCGGCCGAAGCGGACCGCGGGCACTCACGCGTGATCCATCCGGTCGGGTGGCATGGGTCCGCCGGGCCCCATGTGCGCCGGGCCCATGTGGCCGGGCGCGTGCATGTGGCCGACCATGTGCGGCGGCCCGAACGGCGGCCCGGCGTGCGGCGGGAACGGGCCGGGGAAGCCGGGCGGCGCCGACAGCGGGCCGGCCATCACCATGACCGGCGGCACGCCCGTGGCCGCCAGGTGCGCCGGCTGCGGCCCCGGCGTGCTGACCGCCGGGAAGGCGGGCGGCCCGCTGGCCGGCGGCGTCGGGTACGGCGACGGTCCGGCCGGCGGCGCCGGCGAGGCCGCGTACGGCGCGCCGGCGCCGGCCGACGGCGGCGCGCCGCCGAAGTGCGGCGGCACGGCCGGCGGCGTGAAGCTGGTCTGCGAGTGCGGCGTGGCAGGGCCGTAGCCGCCGCCCACCGAGTCGGGCCCCTTCCAGCCCAGCGCCGGCTCGGCGTCCAGCGTGGCGAGTGCCGTCAGCGCAGCCACGACTCAGGTCGGCGCAGCACCTGCGGCACACAGCACGGGTCAGTTGTCACGTTCGCCCCACAACACGGGTCAGGTGTCACGTGTGCCGCACACAACACGGGTCAGTTGTCACGTACGACGCACTGCTGCACTGCCACGGCGCTGTGAGGTAATCAGAGTGGTGGTCTAGACATGCACAGCAAAGAAGTGCAAAAGGCAAGGACTTGGATCATCAATTCTCACTGTTGGGGATATCTGACTACAGTGCTAAAATAATGATTTCCCGTTAGGTGTGAGATGTCGAAACGAGTACAGCAGGATGTCGAAATCGCCATGGAATGAATGATATTGAAAAATCTGCTAAGTCGTGCAAACCCAGTTTTGAGGCAATTGCATACATATCACTGTTACCGCTTTGCATGTTTTGAGAGGTACCTAACTTGGTGACACTGATATCAACGATAACGATATAAACACGCATGGTATACACTGGAAATGCAATACATAGCACATCATGGGTAATCTCTTCACCTGGAATTACGCTACGGAATGTTCGTTATGACGGTCCCGGATCCGTTATGGTGAGCATAGGCATGATACTTGTAAAAGGAATAGTTACACACGAGAAATGAATGATTCACAAGCACGCACCACGAAGCACGATGCTGATACTCTTTTGGGGAAGATGTCGATTCAGTGTTCATTAAGTGGTATATTCCACCCTATTTCGCGAATAATTTATCACTGTCTGACTATCAAGACGATCTTATTATGAGGAGTGGAACTACCTACCGACTGAGCTACCGCGAGTCAAGAACTGTACTTACTGTACTGTATTGGCACTGTGATCCACACCCGGCTATGTTTATCTATTTGTCTTGATCACTGTGAAGCCATCATATGCTTGAACCATGCTATCAGATGACCGCACACCTATTCGTCATAATGAAATTAAACGCTTTGCCCTGTCATTTGTCCGACTTAATCACAAGATCAGAAAACTCAACTATGAATTCCTATTTCAAGATAAAGTTGAAACTGCATTGATTGTGACATTTGTATACGCCTGACACCGATTTTGAGCATTGTCATTTTTATCTGACTCTTGTCCTCTATATCACATGGTCACTGCATGATCATTAAATTAGCTTCATCATGATAAATGCTATCTGGGATGATCCTTTATGAACCAATGCATTGCCTTACGGAGCTCCTAGCGGCTCCGCCGTCAGATGGCGTATTACAAGAGGAGACAGGTAACAAGGCTTTGATGTCGGTGACGCTGCGGCTCAAGGTGCAGAACGACAACGGGACGTGTCGACTTGGCGGCCGGCCAGCCGGTGCCGGCTGGACGACAGGGCCTCGAGACGGCGACGACCGCCGCCTCCGCCGACTGGCTGCGGAGGCGGCCAGAGCGCATCCCCACCGAACTTTGTGTGCTGATGCGGCCCGGCAGCCGGTGGGTCCAGCCGGCTGCTGAATGCGACTCATGTTGGTA
The DNA here is from genome assembly GCA_034440615.1 of Ashinkailepas kermadecensis. Taxonomy (NCBI): domain Eukaryota; kingdom Metazoa; phylum Arthropoda; class Thecostraca; family Neolepadidae; genus Ashinkailepas; species Ashinkailepas kermadecensis. The sequence goes on from JAOTOM010003217.1 coordinate 5,436, forward strand.
CTTTTTAACATATGCTGAATGCTTTCTTTGTTCTTCCATTAATATATGTAATTGGCTACTTATTTTTTTCACAATACGATTGCAAAAGATGTCAAACACGAGCAGTGACACGAGCAGTGAGGAAATCGGCACTTCAACATATAAAAAAGCAAAACCACAGCGAATATAAAAACATCACAGTTGAAACTTCCCTAATTACCCCTCCCCCAGATGCCCAGCAATATCAGCCATTCTACAGATGGTCAGCCATTCTACAGATGGTCGGCCCTATCCTGATTCAGCTATGGTTGCGACTTTCTAATATATGATTCAAGCAGCTTCTTTCTCCTAAACTTGGTGTTGGCAACATCTGACGACGGAGCCGCTAGGAGCTCCGAAAGTTCAGGAATTGTTTCAGAAAGGGTCATTTATCCCAGATATCATTTATAATTCTTATAAACCATTGAATGTGTCTGAAAGACTTAGCCTTCATCGTATCTTACTAGAGGAGCACACCTGTACTTCCTGCAGGGTTGGGATATTTACACAAAAGAAAACTATATTTTGTCATAAAGAGTTTTTTTTTACTAGTAAAAGCCAGTAAAACGAACAAAAACAAGCAAAACAAGCATACCATGTTTACATTTCCTGTGATACTCAAGCTACAATTTTTCTTTCTTCTACGTATTATATACATTGCATGATATGCGACACTCTTAAATAGAAACAGTGTGTTTTATACATCTGAAAAAGACAAAGCAAGGTATTTGCACGATCTTTACAAGAAAAACTGTCCAAACAGCTTGCACATGTTCGATTTTACCAGTAGTAAACACCATTAAAACAGGCTTGGTGGTAAAAACTGCCAACCCTGATTTGTCACCATGAAACTCAGCTCCTTCTTTTTTGTCTGCCAAAATAATGAACACCTAGTAAGCACTATGTTGTGTAACAATGCTGTATTATAAATGCTCACCACCTCTAATGTTCCTGGATTAGCAACTGAACGTTATGGCATTTTGATGATTAAATATAGCTGATTAAAGCTGTTTTTTTTTACCACAATGACTTTGGAACATAAATAATGAAGAACAACTAGGGACCACAGGGGCCCATCAGGGCTGTGTCTATAAGGAAAATGAAATTGCTGTTCAACTCTTACATCTATGCCCTACCACACACTAATTAACAGCATATCCCAATAACACATGCATGCATCTGCAATTGTTCCTTCAATAATGCAGTGCAGCTAACCTCATTGGCATTGAGGTGAGCCACACAAGAAACTATGAACCTAATTCTCAAACACTTGTAATGAGGGACCCTCCACCACCTAGCATGAGCCCATCATGACCATACCTGCACAGTACATACCTACTGGCATCAATCGCACCCTATGCGCTCTGAATTCCCATCTCTCTACTACACAACTTAAAATTAAAAACTAATATTCTTGGACAAACATAATGTATTCACCTTATTAAAAAAATATATATTTAATGAGAACCCTTAACTACATCACCAGGCAATCAATTCTATTGATTAATCACCCTTTGACTGAAAGCCTGCTTGCATTTAAATTCCCTACACCTTGACTTGTCTAACCTGAATTGATGTCCACACCTAACTAAACAAGTATGGATAAATTACATATATCTCTACAAAGGTGATACAAGTACAAAAAGTCTGCTAAAACACATGCTAAGGCATAACTACAGTACTTTGACACTGTACAAACAGGTTTGCACCTTTATAAATGAATAATTTGACAATAAAACTGGTATAAAATATCCAAACCTAACATTTATTGCATGCAGCAACTACCTGCCTAAATCTGCTATGATTTGGTGATGTTGAAGAAAACATGGCACAAACATAATATAACAATCTCACATTTAACAGCCCAAGGATACTACAAATCACATTCTGACCAATAAATGAACTGATACAAAAAGAAGCAAAACGATGGTAAGGCTATATTATGCTAATTGGAGATGCATAATTGCTGAAGCATAAGGGTTTCATTTGTCTAACACCTTTTAGGATGTGTGGTAGATACAGTTGAGTCTTGAGAAGTATCATTTGGCAGATATGCTTTGTCACTATGTTGTTTTAAATAGCACCAAAGGTTTTGTGTTTAATGGACTGGTCTATAACACTATGCCAAGGTGTTACAGGAAGGCAATGTTGGAGGCAGTGAGGGACAGTGCAACACTGGGATTATAATACAGGTGTCATGCATGCAGGAAAACTTGTTTGTCAGTTCACTGGAGATTATTACCATGCAGCTGAGGCTAGAGGTCATGCCCAAAAATTGCATTCCCATGTGTGAACAAGTTCAACCTCAGCCACATTCACACCATTATCAGAAAAACCTAATGCAACACATCCTAATGATATTGCATTACTTGAAACATATGGATGTTCGATTGCACAAACGGATGGGCATTGGATCATATAAGACCAATGGATGTTGGATTGAGTGAAGCCTACAATGGTCAATAAGGTAATACCTATGAATGTTTCATCACACAGTGATAAATTATTCGTGAAATAGGGTGGAATGTACCACTTTCTGAGCACTCAATCAACATCCTTCTCCAAAAAGTATCGACATCATGCTTCTTGATGCATGCTTATGAAGTATTTGTGTTTCCTTTCTAACAGCATCTTGTTTATAAGTATCATGCTCATTCTCTCGATAAGGGAAGGTGATACACGAACATTTCGCAACACAATTTCAGGTAAAGGCATTACCTATAATTAGATATGTCATACAATACCAGTGTATATTAAGGGTTATTTCCTTGCTGTCCCGAATATAGTTCTTCATAAATTATGAATATCAAAGCAAACGATAGAGGTACAGTCATAAGTACGTCACTGGCTCAAATGTGAGTCTTAATGACATCAAAAGCATCCTAAATGACACTAATTCCATAGCAACTTTCGACATCTTACTGTGCTCGTTTTGGCATCTCACACCTAACAAAAACCATTATTTTAACACTGCCATCACATAAATACTCTTACTCAGATAGGCCACACACAGGTACCTATGTGCTACCAGTACTTACATCATGGGTACTGCAAGTAGTACTGCCATACATGTGTGAGGCATGTTTTTTGTAGGAACTTAAATTATTTGTCTTGTAGTAAGGTGTGGACAATGACACCTAAAGTCATAAAGTCATAAACTCCTCCCATCATACCTATTGTGCTACCATAGACAATCTCATCAGTATCACATCCCAAAGGAAGGTGCTGAATCCATTGCTAGGTACACCCTATATAAAGTTATAAAGCATTTAGACTTAATAAGAGACCCAAGGGCCCATCCAGTTAAGTCTGTAAATGGAGGATACCATAAGCCTGGTAAAAAGACCCACCCCAACCATCCCACATCCTGAAGAAACCAGTTCTCCAATATCCCACACACCTATCAATGCCTATCTACCCTAGCTATCCAGCCCTATTCCCCTGATCTCTCTTAACACACACCAAGCCTAGCACTCCTGTCTTCTCATCCTCCACTCACTGCCACTGCCAGGCCATGCTACTACCACTGACTCTGCACCTGACATCCCCTGCCACTGCACTAATGTTGTCTGCAATGGGTGCTACTACTAATTCCTCCACTTCCATATTCAACACCTCCACCTGTTTGCTGAAATTGTCAAAAACCTGTCAACCTTCCCCCTCCTAACACTATGTGCTTGCAGCTAACTTCCTCATTTATTTATTTTTGTATTTTGCTTATACTTACTTCTGTATGATTGGAAATCAAGGTAAAATTTGATTTTGGGATATTTTGTTTGCAATACGATATATTTTAACATGAAAAAGACGATGTGACCACTCATCTTCTCTGCAAATGATTACTTTTCATTTGGCAAATAAATACAATATCATAATCTTCACTCTACAAATATAGCCCATTGCTTGTAATTATCTGTACCTGGGGTGTCACAGATGTGATAAAGAAGAAATTCAACACTTCATGCACTCAATTCAATACTCTGTGATGTTGAAACACTTATGTTTCTGGCTTAAATATATATTTATTCCTGACAAGGAATATTTGCAGCCAGGTGCATCCATAACCTTCCATCAAGGCCAGAAGTTCCTTGCAATGCTGTTAACGTTAATGGCAGTGCTAGCAATGTCGCCTAGATTTGATGACATCATGGCCAAAGTTTGTTTGCAATGATTCTGGTTTTCCAGTTAGATTAGGTTAGGTTAGGCTAAATTATACTATGCTTTAATATATGTTATATATTATGTTACATTATCTTAGTCTAGGTTAGGTTAGGTTAGGATATTCTATGTTTTGTCTATGATTTATTTATTCATATGTAATTTCTGAACTCTTGATTATAAGCGGAACACTGCAAATGTCAGTAGACAAACCAGATGCAGCCACACACAAGATATGCCACACATCAGTGTAAGCTTGGCTTCACCATGTACTGGTTGTGTTCCAGTATCTCATAATTATTAAGCTTTCTTTTGAGGACAATCACACAAATTTATAATTTTCAGACAACACAGTGTTGTTCCCAGTGAGATTATTTGTTCAAATTGTCCAAGTTCTGCCAGTATTGTATTTTTTAAGGAATTCCATGGTTGCAAAATTCATAATTTCCTTCTCAAAGCATTAAAGCTTTATAAGCTGCAGTCTGAACGCCATGCTGGTCAGTCCGACACCATCGAGGTACAAACAGACTAGCCACAGCCCAGATGATCCCATTAAGGTATATAAATGTTTGCAGCATTAACTCATAAAATACCATTAATATTGTAGCACATTTTCTCAGTATCATGTTAATGACATCATGAATTGTAATGACTGCTGTTGACTTAAAAGTAATCATTTGACTATAAAATAAATGGTTGCATCATTTTAACCACATCACAAAGCATCCTATTCAAAAGAATATTCCAAAGAATCAAATTCTACCTTGATCTCCAAACTTATCCTTACTTGGACTTGAAAAGATATTCATGAACCCTCTGGCATATGCAATGCACACAAATTGTGGGTTCAGTTTATTAGGTTTCAATATTTAGTCATTATTTCCTATGTATATATTTAGTTTTCAGTTCTACATGAAATTATTGTTTGACTCATCAACAGAAGTGTTCTTGTATGTATGACTTGCCAGAGTCAAAATGCCTTCTGTGTATTCAGTTTGTGCCCTAGTACCTCACAACATTATTGAACTTTCTTTTTGGAAGAATCCTGGCTTCAAGTTTTTTTAGTTGCTATGGTATCCTTCTGACCGCAGTGATTCATATGAATTATGCTACTGTCTGCTGCTACAGATACAGCATAAACATTGGTGGGAGTGATATGAACAGTTGGTGCAGCATGACAAGGGATGACAATAGTTAATTGTCAACTGAAAAGTATTTGTAACAGAAACAAGTGGTCACATCATCCTAATCACATTTTTGAACATGACACTAAAACATTTTTCTTCTCAAAATCTGGTGAATGACAAAATACAAATTTATCTTTAACATGACCCTTCCAGCATGATTTGGAATGCAAACAAGTGTTTTAAGTGTTAACAAGTGTTAACTTTAAGCTTGAGATTGCAATTCAATAAAAACATACTGTAAAAACATTTCAGAATGTGATTAAGATGGCAGGACCATTCATTCCCACAGGAAATCTGGCAAATGAAAACACGTCACAAAAACGTTTTGATTATTTTCTGAAGAAAGGATATTAGGATACAACAGATGTGTATTGTCCACTACAATGAATGGCACAATCATCATGTTAAGCATGCTCAGAACATGCTTCTGAATTTTTTTTCTTGAAATCCCTCATCAGTATCAAGTAATAATTTACCAAACATAGTGCTGGTAGGTGCCTACATCATGATGCTCAGAACAAATGAACTACCTAGACCAACATACTTTGGTGCACAAAAGACCTTGCTATTGGCATGCCTAATCAAGCAGTGCCAAACTTTGTGAACTGGCTAGTGCTATAATTTCAACTAGCCACATACCTACATGTTGTACAAGTCACCTAGGTACCTCTACTCCTGAAGATAAACTAGGTATTCATCCCATTCAACAAGTCAAAATTGCAGAGAACAAACATTCATAAGATCAGAAACCTTTGAAACTGTCTAGTTTCAAATATATAGTAAGTCAGTCCCTGAACTAATGGTGATGTCAGCATCTTCCGAACAAAATCAAATCTTGCATCAGAAAATGCTTCCCTGCATTGGTAGATGTTTAATGACAATCAGATTCAGCTTCACCTGCTTGCTTGGACACTATCTAGTTTTTTTCCCTTCAACTTAGTAGGCACCTGTGGCTACCCTGGTAAGTAGGTACCTACCTACATACCTGTACCTAGATACCTACCTGGGTAGGTACCTATTCTGGTACAATTGGGCTTGGGCTGGTAAAATGCTTTAGAAACTGCTTCTTCAACACACCAACATACAACACAATATCTCACTTTTGGGAAAGGTCCACTATAGCTTTTCTTTAAGACTCAAAATTACCTATAACTACTTATATAGGTATCAGGGAAGCTAAGGACATCAAACCATAGGTACAAACGCCCATTGAAGGCCACCAAAGGTAGCAGGCTTCACCTTTACCACTAAGCGGGAGTTACACTTGCAATATGTACTCACTGAATATAAAATGATACTTAAGCAAAAAATTCACTCAACGAGAACAACTAACCAACCGACATAGAACTTTTCATCGAGACCCACGATAAGTACCACATCAGCATCTTAAGCTAGGTGAATTATCTTCCGCTAAATAATGGAACCATGAACGTCTTGGTACCATTATGGTGGTATTGGGACGAGGGAGAAAGGATACAGTGCGCTAAATTAATGAACTCTTGCTCATTAAAAATGTGACCATTGCCATCCGGAGCTGACAACATTGCTGAAGATTCCGGGTGGGTCGGGGATCTGGATTCTCCCCTCTGGTTTGGTATCCTGCTAATGTTAAGTTACCACTTCCTGTTTTCAATTGGACAATTTGGGACCCGGCCCCAAACCGCCTTAGTTAGAGATCTGCAACCAGGGCTGGAGATCTCTC
>JAOTOM010003217.1:17500-141986 GCA_034440615.1 Ashinkailepas kermadecensis
CAGCTCCGTGATCCAAGCGGCTGGCTTCTGCGTGCGGGTGCCATTTTCCGTGATGACTAGCGGCTTCGTGCTGCGCACTGCTGTCACTGCCTATTATTTCCAGCACCGCTCCAATCTGCGTGCATTAGGTGACGTCAGACAGAAGTGCTCTCTGACGGGAGGACTGAGCACAAGAGCGCGTGTTCACGTTTATTACCACTCTTTTGCTAGCTGGATTGCGAGATGTTCCAGTGGATTCAGTTCTGAACGCCGTGCTGTCATGCATTATGCAATATCCTTTTGCCTCCTGCTGCTTTTTCTCGCGCGAGCCGTGACTCGCAATGTCGCATTGTGTCGCATTGTGTCGCATTGCTATCGGTGTCCCAGCCACCGCGACCGGACGCTGCACCGCTGTCCTGACCTCGCTCACCACCGGATCTAGGGGAGGGTAGCACAGGGGCCACGCGCCACGGACTCCACCGCCACTGTATGAGTCCGATGTGAGCTCAGAGGCGTTCTTGCGATTACTGTAGCGGGATTATTCTAGTTGCTGTTGAAAACAGCGCAGAAGAGACGATGCAATCGCCGCTTCCTCAACGTTGTGGCCGGGTCTGGACGGTTGGTGCCAGGCCGCTCAAAGTAGGAGACGTTGAACTGTACGGTAGGTTGCATGGACTGCTTGTCAGTGCCCTGCCGCTGTTCCTGTGCCCACAGGCGTAGGCTTCTGACAATTATTGGGAAGGCACAATTCATGAAGGCAATGGGAGAGCCCAAATGGATTAGATGGGGACCACATAGGGTTCCATGTTGAAAGTTGAAATTTAGGGGGGGGGCAAAGCTAGCATTGGGCGCGGGGTGTAAGTACCCCACCCCAAAGACAAAGCTACACACTTGCCTGTGCCGTCCGGATGCACGCGCCAGCAGTTCTGTCAGCGTTGCGCGCCAGCTGTGCGACGACGGCCTGGGTCCTGTTCCACAGCCTGTGGACGCGGCGCGCACACAGGAGGTACATACCAGCAGTCGCCACTACTGGTACTTACTACCGTGTCCTGGGCGGCCCATTGTGATTACCACCTCGTACTGGATAGCTCAGTGTCACGACCTCGTACTGAGTGGCCCAGTGTCACGACCTCGTACTGGGTGGCCCAGTGTCACGACCTCGTACTGGGTGGCCCAGTGTCACGACCTCGTACTGGGTGGCCCAGTGTCACGACCTCGTACTGGGTGGCCCAGTGTCACGACCTCGTACTGGGTGGCCCAGTGTCACGACCTCGTACTGGATAGCTCAGTGTCACGACCTCGTACTGAGTGGCCCAGTGTCACGACATCGTACTGGGTGGCCCAGTGTCACGACCTCGTACTGGGTGGCCCAGTGCCACGACCTCGTACTGGGTGGCCCAGTGTCACGACCTCGTACTGGGCTGCCAGTGTCACGACCTCGTACCTGTCACGACTCTGACAGTGCCATACCCAGCGGCTGGAGTATGCTGGGACGTCGTCACATCGTCACATCGTCCAGGCTCCGCCCACCCAGTCGGATGTCGGTCCAAATTTAACCCATGGCTGGTATGTTCTTCAGCAGCCCGTCCGCTCATGCCGAGAACGAGGTCGCAGTCTGGCCATGTTAGGTTTGAACAGCAGGTCTGTAACGAGCTATGGACCGACCGATGCATATTTAAACTCGTCTGTATATTTTTGTCTTCTGAATGAAACCACCGACGCGTTTGTGACATATTTGAACAAACATGTGCCGGTAGTTGTGAGCGGTGGTTTGCCGCATTATGCCGTACACTTGCTGCATTGCATGTTCTGCACCAACACGCCATGTGTGTCACTTTATGAAGTTGGTTCAGGGGAGGAGGGCCAATGACATTTTGATGGTCCAAAGCTTCCTGAGCTCCATTTGCATCTAAGTGCACGCCCATCGGTCCAATAGTTAAGCTTCACCCTGATTTGGGAGGGGGGTCGATAACTCAGGGGCAAGTCAATGATTGAGGGGGCCATTTGCCACCCTTTACATATACGAAGTGACACCCCTGCACCACGCCATGGCAGTAGTGGAAATGATGCCGAAAAAAATGCAAATGCACCGGTGTGTATTTCAACGCCAGTTGCTTGTGTACTATGGTTACTTGTGAAATAAAGTTGCCGGCGCCCAAAGCAAAATTACGTGTCCAGCGAAGCGTAAGCTGCGATAGAAAGTTTCACCCGTGTCTTCACCTGGGCTGTTGCTCATTATCCTGCACGTAATGGTATGTCATATCCACATAGCACACACCGTCCACTGCAACCAGCCGTTGAGCAATCGAAGCGTTGCGTCCTCATTCATTGCGATGAGCAGTTCTGTCATTGCTGGTGTGGGAGCGACACGGAAGCCGGCTCCAGGTGCGTGTAATCGCCGGGTTGAAACGCATGTCATCAGCAGGCCGGCCGGGTGCTGTGTCGGCGGTCAGGTTGACCACGGCTGTGGTGTCTTCAACAGGCCGGCCAGGTGTTATGTCGGCGGTCAGGTCGGCCACGGCTGTGGTGTCTTCAACAGGCCGGCCGGGTGCTGTGTCGGGGAGGGGGGGGGGTCAGGTAAGCCACGGCTGTGGTGTCAACAGGCCGGCCGGGTGCTGTGTCGGCGGTCAGGTCGGCCACGGCTGTGGTGCCATCAACAGGCCGGCCAGGCGCTGTGTCGGAGGTCAGGTCGGCCACGGCTGTGGTGTCTTCAACAGGCCGGCCGGGTGCTGTGTCGGGGATGGGGGGGGGTCAGATAAGCCACGGCTGTGGTGTCAACAGGCCTGTCGGGTGCTGTGTCGGAGGTCAGGTCGGCCACGGCTGTGGTCCCACCACAGGCCGGCGTCGCTCTGCTGTACTGCCGTGCAGCGGCGGTGTGTGTGATGCTGTTGCAGTGGACGTGGTGGCGGTGTATGTGATGCTGTTGCAGTGGACGTGGCGGCGGCTGACTGTCGTCAGCTGTCGTCAGGTGTCGTCAGTTGTCTTCAGCTATCGTCAAGTGACGTCAGGTGTCGTCAGCTATCGTCAGGTGACGTCAGGTGTCGTCAGCTATCGTCAGGTGTCGTCAGGTGTCGTCAGATGTCGTCGGCTGTCGTCAAGTGTCGTCAGCTATCGTCAGGTGTTGTCAGGTGTCGTCAGGTGTCGTCAGCTATCGTCAGGTGTCGTCAGGTGTCGTCATGTGCCGTCAGTTGTCGTCAGCTATCGCCAGGTGTCGTCAGGTGTCGTCAGGTGTAGTCAGATGTCGTCAGGTGTCGTCAGGTGACGTCAGCTGTCGTCAGCCGTCGTCAGATGTAGTCAACTGTCGTCAGGTGTCGTCAGCTGTCGTCGGCTTTCGTCAGGTGTCGTCAGCTGTCGTCAGCTTTCGTCAGATGTTGTCAGCTGTCGTCAGGTGTCGCCAGCTCTCGTCAGGTGTCGTCAGATGTTGTCAGCTATCGTCAGGTGTCGTCAGGTGTCGTCAGCTCTCGTCAGCTGTTGTCAGCTCAGTGTTGCGTCCTGCCGGATAAGGGACGGTGGCGTCCGACGTTGTCCTGGATGCTGTCCCGGTGGCGTCCACCATATGCCACCATCTTCTGCCATCCAGCCTCCCGCCCCGCCCCCCCCCCATAGCAAGGCCATGGATTTGCTCCTGTCCTGCATGCTGTGTTTTCTGTTTCGACATGGCATTTGCAGAAAAGCCCAAATGCCCTTTGTAAATTTTCCTTTAAAGCCGACGTGTCAAAATTTACATCACTAATAGTAAAACAAAACTCTGCTTACCTTACGAAGTCTCGAAAGAGGACGACAAGATAACTGTGCAGTACGTGATGTAATATTCGAATTTAGACATCAGTCAGAAATTGTGGAGGCACCCAGATGCGATGTGGGTTTATGGTTATTTTTCAACCTAAACTCATAGGTTTTGGTTGTTTATTGTAGTTATTGTGCTCAGGCGATAACGATTCCTTTCTTTGCTGTACTCAAACCGGGTCGTGTCAGACGTCACATTTTTAAGACCACTAGGTCATTGATCCTGACAGACCTAGTATGCTATTTTTTACAAGAAAATTAGTCTAGGAGTGTATGCATGGATGTGTGTTCAATGGATGTGTGTGCCATATAAGCGTGTGCTCCTGTTTGTTATTCCGGGCAATGACGGTCATTTCTGTGGCATGAGTCGAACCTGCCTCCAGCAATGATGCCATAGTTCGGTGACCTATGACTATGTGTCTCGACCACTTTCCCACCAAAATATCGGCAAACAGGCACCGTGCGTCGTGCCAGACGGCACCGCATTGTTGCCCGCCGGTCTCCGGGTGTCGGAGCGAAATGGCTCGGTGTGACGTCCCAACTCCCCTGCGGATGGCGAGGGTGGTAAGTCTCACCGAGTGAAGGTCACGCGCCCACCACGACCCCCATGGCGGCGTCCCGGCCACCTCGTCGGGCACAATAATAAGAGCACGTCGTGCATTTAACACTGAAGATGATTCGTGGCTTCACTGAATGTTATGCCATCAATAGTGGATGAGTGAGCGATGAATCGGCAATGGACCAGTGACTACACATCCGCTCTGTCATCTTTTCTCGGGAGAGGCGCATCCGTCCAACAGCGCTGCAACTTCACACCTCTCCCACCTCTTCCAGGTACCGAGTCAACTAGCTCTTAGTCAGCACTGCTGACCCAGTCCAAGAGAAAGAGCCGATACCGCGGCCTTGGTGCTGGCGCATCCACGTTCTGACCTTGGTGCTAGTGCACACGGTGACGTGTCCACGTCCTGACCTTGGTGCTGGTGCACACGGCGACGTGTCCACGTCCTGACCTTGGTGCTGGTGCGCACGGCGACGTGTCCACGTCCTGACCTTGGTGCTGGTGCACACGGCGACGTGTCCACGTCCTGACCTTGGTGCTGGTGCACACGGCGACGTGTCCATGTCCTGATCTTGGTGCTGGTGCACACGGCGACGTGTCCACGTCCTGACCTTGGTGCTGGTGCACACGGCGACGTGTCCACGTCCTGACCACTCATAGCGCAACGGCTGGGTGTCTGCATGTGCGGGTGTTCCCACGTGTGGGAGACTTGCGTGCGCCGGCCAGCCGTGTGTACACGTTGCTCTGGTTTGGGCGTCAGCGAGCTGTGTCGGCCAGCCAGACCGCCGACCGCCGACCTGACCACGGCCACCGACCGCCACCCTGACCACGGGCGCCGACCGCCACCCTGACCACGGCCACCGACCGCCACCCTGACCACGACCACCGCCCTGACCACGGCCGCCGCCCTGACCACGGCCGCCGCCCTGACCACGGCCACCGCCCTGACCACGGCCGCCGACCTGACCTCCGACCGCCGCCCTGACCACGACCACCGACCTGACCTCCGACCGCCGCCCTGACCACGACCACCGCCCTGACCACGGCCGCCGCCCTGACCACGGCCACCGCCCTGACCACCGACCGCCGCCCTGACCACGACCACCGCCCTGACCACCGACCGCCGCCCTGACCACGACCACCGCCCTGACCACGACCACCGCTCTGACCACCGACCGCCGCCCTGACCACGACCACCGCCCTGACCACGGCCGCCGCCCTGACCACGGCCGCCGCCCTGACCACGACCACCGCCCTGACCACGGCCGCGGACCACCGCCCTGACCACGACCGCCGACCTGACCTCCGACCGCCGCCCTGACCACCGGCCACCGACCTGACCTCCGACCGCCGCCCTGACCTCGGCCATGCGCGGCCCACCACTGACCTCTGCGGTACTTTGAACGCTCATTGCTGTCGAATTATTATCTGACTTTGCATTCTGAAATTATCTCCCACGGAGACAGAGGCTTGAATCTGGCACTGCGCGATAGCTCGTTGCTCTCTGATCTCACTGATGCCTTACTGGACCAATTTCGGTCAACATTTGATCATGCGCATGACACGAAAGCCGCCAACGTTCATATTGAGATGACTTGGTTTTGTATTGCCGTAAGCAAACACAATATGTAAATATGTGCATACTATTAGTACTTGATCAACTTGACCTCCTTCAACCCAACGTGGCGGCTTAATCCACCTTAGCATCACTACATATCCTAAGCATGGTTTGAATATTGATATGCAAAGCGTCTAGTATGGTGAGCTAAGCAAGAATTATTTTAGAATATGCGTACGTCCTACATCCAATAATGCAATACAAATAATATGAATAACTCAAGATTACCCAGCAATGCAATGGCCTATAATGACCTATTAAGTTCAGATATTATAATGCCATAGGACGCCGTGCACATTTTATTACGACAAACGAAACACATTCTTTGCGCCTTTTGCGATACGTTATTTGTACCTTAGGCAATTCGTCAAGGCCAATTAACCCAGAAGGAAAATGAATTAGTTTATATCAAGCAAATATTAAGATTTAGACCATTTCCCTGCCATCACCAATGATCTCAAGTAATCAATATGCATGCTCTGTCCATGACTTGCTTAGAAATATATAGATGCTTGCAAATGCTTGCTGTGCTTGCCAAACATTTTTGCTAAGAATTCGTTGTTACATATGGCACGGATTGAAATTTCCAAATCCGGTCCAATCCGTATCCGTAGGAACTAATCCAATCCGTATCCATATCCGTGCTGGATAGAGATGTCCATCCGTCATTTAATCCGTTTAAAAACGAAATAGTTAAAACCTGATTGGTTGCAGTAATACATAGCATTCAGGTTATCAACATTGTGCAATATTATAGCTCAAAAGACGAAGAAAAGAAACATTGGATGTGAATTGTGGGATACAATTTTCATTAGCAGAACCAGATTTTATCAAAGATAACAAATTCACTTCAAATCACATGTGTAGACTGGGCAGTCCTCCAACCTATGCTAGCTTATGGCGTATGGCCATCAACAAAACATACAAGAAAGAGGATAATTAGCAAGGAATCAATTTAGATGAATGCAACATCAGTATGAAATGAAATGTCACAAATACGGCACCCTGTTCATATCCAAGTGAGTGCCACTATCTTGAACAATATAGATATTTACCTGAAATGGACATAGGTACCTGCCAGGCTCGATGTACTAGAACACGAATTTGTGATGCCAGACTAGCAAGTTGTAAGTTGCAACCATTTCATTTATAGTATCAACAAACAAACATCAAGCTAAAGCTAATAGTTTGCTTCAGTTTAGTGTGATTGACGTACAAATCCCCTGCCGTGCCCAGCTAGGCACCTAGCTATGAATTAGCACACTCAATAAAGCACAGCAAAGGTTGAGGTATGGGTATGTAGGTAGGTAGGTAGTGGGTGCAATGCACAGCAAAATAATGGTACCATATATTGACCGACTTCAAACCGTCTTGTGTCTTGGAATCTACATTATATATCATATGGATGTTTGCTACGACGAAGCGCATGACACTTTGGCATGATTGTATAATGGACTCATGTTTTCCGTTATCGTAGCTGTTGTGTAATTCCGCAAAACGTGGATTTTTGCTTCACCGGAAAAGCTCCAGTCGCATTTGCCTCGGAGCGGGCCCGCTCGCTCCGCGCTGGATGCCCCGCCCACCCACGGTGTCAATCATATGGTGTGGTATCCTGTGCAGAGGCTTCATTACGGTAGTGGTCTGCTCGTGATAGCTTGCCCGGTCAGACTGACTGGGTACTGTAGCCGGGGAATGGCCTGCTGTGCGTGATGGGATGTAATAGTTGCATGCTACCTGCCGCCACGTTGATTCGTGAAGCTTCCCGGTGCACTGACCATGCCACCAGAAAGGGAGAGCTGTTCTAACCCTCCCCGTATCCAATATGGGTTGTCACGTGCCACGAATGCTGGCTTGTGGGTGTGGGTGGCAGGAGAGACAGCATATTTCTACCTCGGGGGATGGGATTGCTGTAGCCATGGCCGGCTAGCTGAACTGAAATTGATACGCATAGCCGCTCCTATTTCTGCCAAGAGCCCTGTGTGACAAACTGACACAGGAACATCTACGATTTGTGTGCTTGCATGAGTTGAGGGTGACAAAGCTGTCCAAGCCCAACAAAATCAATCACGTGGGGAAGATCTGCAACGTAGGATATTTCTGGGGATACATCTCCCACTGGCGATCCCCTAGTTCACGGGATCCCGCTAAACGACAAGCAGCGCAAGGCCAATGAAATGTGGCACATTCACACGGGCTGATTCGCACGGGCGTTGACCTTTCGGGGACACGGGGCAACTCACAGTGAACATGCAAAATCCGGTGCTTGAGATCATGGGTGTAGGAATCGTAAGAAGTACACTGCGGGGTGGGCAGATCCCGACAAATACGGGGCAAGACCCAGAAATTTGCACAATCAGACCTGGTTGTACAGATGTAAGAATATACCTGTATATACTTGTCTCTCGCTGTGCACATGATATCGGCCATAAGCTTTCATAATATTAATAGGCCTATATATCCTTGGGAAGTCCAATAGTATTCGGGAAGACGGGGAGCAATCGATTGCACAGGGATATACTTAGCAATTAACGCCATGAGGTCCAGATTTGCTTAGCAGCTACTCTCGCTGCCCAACACCAAGTTCCCGAATCCTGCATAGAAAACGACCTATGACAAAGGCGTCGGTACGAAATAGAGTTGCCACTTTTCGTCCTAAAACTGGCACGGGTCACGGCGCGAGTACGGAAAATTTGGGCACGTCACAGCACGAGCACGGTAAGTTGGATGATGGTACACGAGAAGACATGGCAAGAGAAAACGGGTCATTTTAAGGAGGGACAAAGTTTGATTGGTGAAGAACCATAGAAGAGCTGCAAATCATTCTACACAATGACTAAGACAGCACCATCTCTACATGCCAAGGTTCTTCCATGCATCTGCACCAAAACCTTTCCCACTTTCCACTTTGAAATCTTGGGTTCAGCATCAAGACTGTTTTATAAATGCTGTATTTTGCTATTAAGGATATGACAGTACCGGCACGGTACATTCTGACGTGACACAGAAAAAAACACGCGTGCCAAGTTGTCGGCTGCCGAACCGTGCCACCGTGCCAAATAGTGGCAACTCTAGTACCGACCCGTGAAAGCAGTCGCAGTTTATCTCATGTATGCTTCTGTACCCAGAGACGCCTGCAGAATAGTCTTCCGTACTCTTACTCCGTCACTCTCCGGCTGTTACATGCATTCATCAGGGCACAACCTTTCTTCATAGTTCAGTGCACGGGCGGAGACCCCAGGAGTGGGTGGGAGGGTTGGAAACCACTGCTGATTGCTGGACCTCTGACTCTGGGAGAGAAAACAGGAATGCAAATGACCAAAACTGAGAAATCTTGAGAATCTGAAAATGAAATAGGCCAAGTTACGGAGTGCTTCATTCAATGGGCCATCCAGGGCACCCAGTTATACAGCTGGCCCCTGAGCTGACAAGATATGGCTTAGGGGACAGCTTAGAGGACAGCAGTACAACTTTGTATATCATATGCCAAATGTGGATATGCATGAGGGCACATTACGCCTATGCAGACCTGCTTCACGACATGTTGGGAGGTGACGTTAACCAAATGTATGGCGTGTGACGATTGTGCTTACCACAATCTGTTTTCAGGAAGGGGATATCTAAGTCAACCACATAGTGTGTTGTTATTGTATTGGTACTATTTTCATGAGTATTTTGGACAATGCATTCTAAGTAAATATTATTGCATTTATTATTGCAAACTGGAATGATGTGATGTTTTATTCATTTTTTCTTTTTTATAAGAATCTTAGTCAGAGTTCTTGCTGGGGTGGGCTTATGGACCAGGGTCCTATTGCTAAGCAAAGCTTAATACGTGAACCTTGGCCCCACCACCCTATCAGTGAATTATAGTTCAACGGTATAACTTTGATCAAGAGCTTAACGTGCCTTCAATGCACCAACACGACCGTCTCGGTACCTCATTACCGGCCTTATCGGGCCAGTTTCCAACTGACCTTCCCAGCCGGGGGCTAAATGCAAGCTCGTGAAGCGACAGAGGAACAAGGAGGGCGCCTGAGGACCAGAGAAGGTCGGGACACTTCTGCAGTTTGAAAGTGGTCCCTGAAGGATGAACAAGACCCCCTAAAAGCTAAAGAGGAATAGTGAGGGTCCATCTCAGAGCTGGAATGCTGCTGGGGTGAGAAATAGACAGGGCTATTGAGAACTGTAATGATTCCTAAAAGCAGGAGAGAGCCATGGAGGATGAAGAGGGCTCCTGAGAGCCCGGAAGGACTGAATGAGGATGCCCATGAAGCTGGAAGGGGCCCCTGGTTGGGGACAGGGCCCCCTAAGAGCTAGAATATCCCTGCAACGGAAAAACTTATGTATATATATATTTATACATATATATATATATATATATATATATAAATTGCCACCCCAGTAGCTCAGTTGGTTAGAGCGCTGGCCTGGCCTGTCCTGGCAACACAGGGTTCGAGCCGGCTTCACGCGCTCGTATTTAGCCGCTAGCTGGGAGTGTCTGTTGGCAGCTGGCCCGATAAGGCCGGGGACGAGCTACCGGGCGGCCGTGTCGGTGCATTGACGGCACGTTAAACTTTCGGTTAAAATTCTGCCCTTGAACTGGAATTCGTGGATCGGGTGGTGGGGCCAGGGTTCACGCAAAAAGCTCTGCTTAACAATAGAACCCCGGTTCATAAAGCCACCCTAGGAATAACTCGGATGAAATGTATTAATATATATATATATATATATATATATATATATATATATATATATATATATATATATATATATATATATATATATATATATATTTTTTTAAATACATATATAGGCCTTTTGAAATAAAAGACCCGAAATCCGATGAGCTTTTTGAAAGTGAGGGGCCCGAAGTAGAGGCGGAAGCTTCGTCAGAGACATTCCTTGGAGTACATCTTGACTATGACACTGCACCGTACCCAAATCACGTCTGTCTCCTAATGCCGTTTACCCTGACCGTGTAGACCATCTGATGCCGCTTATCCTGACCACATGCATCTTCTGATGCCTCTTACCCTGACCGTGTCTGTCTCGTGATGCCGCTTACCCTGACCACATCTATCTCCTGATACCGCTTACCTAGACCGGGCATGTTTTCAATACCTGGTCGCCTTTTGCTTTCCGGCTGACTCAATATGTGGTGGTCAACAAGCCTAGCTTCCTCAAATGTGCGTCATCCAGCTGGAGGCACCTCTGTGGGTGAGAGACCAGTCGCCGGAGACACACGTGGCGTTGGGACCCGCGGCTGGGATTGACCGGAGGGGGGATTTTTAGACGCGTGCCGGACCATAAAGATCACTTGCGCTGCCTTCTGGACTGACTGGTGTCTACAGGCGGCGAAAAGCGGCCGGTCCTGTGCAATGCACGAGCCGGGTCAGTTCTGGCGCGGCTGCGTCGTTTATTGCCCGCCTGATGATCTGCCGGTGGACGAACAGAGGACACGTGATCTCTAGGCATCTCTCCCATCCTTGAAGTCAGCACAAACCTCCAGCCACCTACCGCCGTCCCGACCCATGGTGATGCCGTGCGGCATCACGTTCCGTCGCTGCAGCATCACGTTCACTCGCCGCAACATCACGTTCCCTCGCTACAGCATCACGTTCTCTCGCTGCAGCATCACGTTCCCTCGCGGCAGCATCACGTTCCCCCGCTGCAGCATCACATTTCCTCGCTGCAGCATCACGTTCCCTCGCTGCAGCATCACGTTCCCTCGCTGCAGCATCACGTTCCCTCGCCGCAGCATCACGTTCCCTCGCTACAGCATCACGTTCTCTCGCTGCAGCATCACGTTCCCTCGCGGCAGCATCACGTTCCCCGCTGCAGCATCACTTTCAGCATCCGTTCCTCGCTGCAGCATCACGTTCCCTCGCTGCAGCATCACGTGCATCCTTCCTCGCTGCAGCATCACGTTCCCTCGCTGCAGCATCACGTTCCCTCGCTGCAGCATCACGTTCCCTCGCTGCAGCATCACGTTCCCTCGCTGCAGCATCACGTTCCCTCGCTGCAGCATCACGTTCCCTCGCTGCAGCATCACGTTCCCCGCGCAGTCCCCGCTGCAGCATCACGTTCCCTCGCTGCAGCATCACGTTCCCTCGCTGCAGCATCACGTTCCCTCGCTGCAGCATCACGTTCCCTCGCAGCAGCATCACGTTCCCTCGCTACAGCATCACGTTCCCTCGCTGCAGCATCACATTCCCTCGCTGCAGCATCACGTTCCCTCGCTGCAGCATCACGTTCCCTCGCTGCAGCATCACGTTCCCTCGCTGCAGCATCACGTTCCCTCGCTGCAGCATCACGTTCCCGCCTGCAGCATCACCCGCCACAATCGCCATGTATTCTACGGCATGCTCGACGCACCTCGCTCGGTTGTGTCGTCGCGTCGCGTTCCGTCTGACTCGCCGCCACGTGCGGTCGGAACGTTCGTGGTTCGGAACGTTCGGAACGCCGCCACGTTCGTGATGATACAGCTATTCGGCTCCGCCAGCTGGTGGAATTGGGAAATGGGCCAGCTGTCCAGTGGCAGCCCCGACGGTCGATGCCTGTCTCTTGATGAGATGTCTCCTGATGATATGGGTCAGCTGTCCCGTGGTAGCCCCGACGGTCGATGCCTGTCTCTTGATGAGATGTCTCCTGATGATATGGGTCAGCTGTCCAGTGGTAGCCCCGACGGTCGATGCCTGTCTCTTGATGAGATGTCTCCTGATGATATGGGTCAGCTGTCCCGTGGTAGCCCCGACGGTCGATGCCTGTCTCTTGATGAGATGTCTCCTGATGATATGGGTCAGCTGTCCAGTGGTAGCCCCGACGGTCGATGCCTGTCTCTTGATGAGATGTCTCCTGATGATATGGGTCAGCTGTCCAGTGGTAGCCCCGACGGTCGATGTCTGTCTCTTGATGAGGTGTCTCCTGATGATATGGGTCAGCTGTCCAGTGGCAGCCCCGACGGTCGATGCCTGTCTCTTGATGAGATGTCTCCTGATGATATGGGTCAGCTGTCCCGTGGAGACCCCGACGGTCGATGCCTGTCTCTTGATGAGATGTCTCCTGATGATATGGGTCAGCTGTCCAGTGGCAGCCCCGACGGTCGATGCCTGTCTCTTGATGAGATGTCTCCTGATGATATGGGTCAGCTGTCCAGTGGCAGCCCCGACGGTCGATGCCTGTCTCCTGATGAGATGTCTCCTGATGATATGGGTCAGCTGTCCCGTGGAAACCCCGACGGTCGATGCCTGTCTCTTGATGAGGTGTCTCGTGACGAAATGGATCAGCTGTCCTGTGGTAGCTTCGACGGTAGATGCTGATCTCCTGATGAGATGTCTCATGATGGGCCCGCACTCACTCCGAGGCGGTGCTGTTAGGTTGACATGCGATCTATTTGTGTCGATGAGTGCATTTGCGGGCGGTTTATCGTTTGTGACCGTTGACGTATGTGGACTAGAAGCAGTCGGTGCACAGAACAGGTAACCGTCATACATTAATCAGGTCCAACATATCATGGCTGTGGCTTTGCCCAATCATTTCGTTTCAGGTACTCAGCACGTATCCATCACAATTGCCCCTCTTTTCAACGTTGTTTTAGTGAGGTTTGAAATGCGTACAGTGAAGTATATCCGACAGCATTTTACATTCCACAAGCAATTTACAGGTGCTTGTGAAGTATGCCTACTGCAGGTTGGTTTGCGTCAAGACTGCTGAGGAGCAACATTTATATGCGACTCGCATTTCATGAACAGATAGCCTCGTAGGCCTAAATATGATGACATGCAGCACATTTGAAACTGGGATTTCTTTCCCAAACCTGCAGCAAAACATATCGCGTTCTGCACGCGGAAAATAAATTATGCTGTAGTTACACGTTTCATACCGACCGTGGAGAGGGTGTCACTAATGACACCGAGTTGTTTGCCTTTGACGTAGCAACCAATTTTAGAGAGTCGAAGCAAACACAGCCACTGCATTTCGGTGTTCTACCCCGGTGGTACGCTGTACTATGACGAAGCGGTGCCGTTGACCCACCCCGGTGCTACGTTGTGCTGTAATGAATTGGCGCCGTTGACTAACTCAGGTGCTACGCTGTGCTGTGATGAGGCGGCGCCATGGCGGGTGACGTTCGAGACGACAAGGCGTGATGTGGATACGCTTGTGAATGTGATCGATATGAATACGCTTCTCTTCGCACGATTCCTTTTTCTTCTCGTCGTCGACGGGAGGTGATGAGCTTTACTCGCGTTGGCGTGCGTGTGCACTGCTCTCGTTGTCAGCCGCTGTCGACTGCAGGCATGTCCAATGCGCATTTAAGTTAATACAGAAACAAAAACCGTCGCTGCGCACGCGCCGTATTATCGCCCAGAGTATACTTTACCGCGTGTTCATGTCAGAGACTGTGCCGACTCGGAACTGGGCTGCAGCTGTTGTGTCACGGTCTCCTACACGGAGCTGGGCTGCAGCTGCTGTGTCACGGTCTCCTACACGGAGCTGGGCTGCAGCTGCTGTGTCACGGTCTCCTACACGGAGCTGGGCTGCAGCTGCTGTGTCACGGTCTCCTACACGGAGCTGGGCTGCAGCTGCTGTGTCGCGGTCTTCGACACGGAGCTGGGCTGCAGCTGCTGTGTCGCGGTCTTCGACACGGAGCTGGGCTGCAGCTGCTGTGTCGCGGTCTCCGACACGGAGCTGGGCTGCAGCTGCTGTGTCGCGGTCTTCGACACGGAGCTGGGCTGATGGTTCTGGGTGACAGTCTCTGACACGGACCCTGCTGCAGTAAGCTGCTGCGTAAGCCAAATTCACTGCGGTGTGGGGCTAGCGGAGTGGCTTCAATCTGCATCCCCCTGAGAGAAATCTCCCGATTTTGGCTATTTTGCTTCGAGAACTCGGAGTAAAAAGGAAAACGTCAGCTTTGAATGGCTATGATGTGCATAGGGAAGAGTAGTCTAGGGGTAAGTTGCCCATCTCACAATCGAAAGATTGTGAGTTCGAGTCTCACCTGTCGCTACTCTTCGCCCGCGACCAATCGGCGTGAGAGATTGGCGACGCTACATGACCCAACGGTCGATGTGCCGCAAAGCCAATAACCAACCAACCAACCATGATGTGCACAAGGCTAAGGTCTGTCAATGGACCGGGCAGTGCTCACAATTAGCTGGCTACAATAAGGTTAATAACTTCGTATTATCATGATACCTGCAGGCCAATCTTACCCTAGGTATAGGTGTTGATTATAAATATGATTTTGTTTTGTTTGATTTTCTGGTAGGTGCAACACATGCTGCATTGCGTACGATTATTAAGGAATGGGCAGGTGTTGATTGGATGGAAAATACATTCCATTCCGGAGGTAAATCTGAGACTGCGTGGGAAAAATCACCACTGCTGGTATCCTAAAATCACCACTGTTGGCATCCTAAAATCACCACTGTTGGCATCCTAAACTAGGCTGTGCTCTGCTGTAGGTGCGGTGTGACAGTCCCCGACATGGATTTTGATGTAGTTGCGTGTGACTGCCTCTGAAACGGACCCCGCAACAGGTGTTGTGTGACTGCCTCTGACACAGACCGCTACAGGTGTTGTGTGACTGCCTCTGCCACAGACCACCACAGGTGTTGTGTGACTGCCTCTGCCACAGACCACCACAGGTGTTGTGTGACTGCCTCTGCCACAGACCGCTACAGGTGTTGTGTGACTGCCTCTGCCACAGACCACCACAGGTGTTGTGTGACTGCCTCTGCCACAGACCACCACAGGTGTTGTGTGACTGCCTCTGCCACAGACCGCTACAGGTGTTGTGTGACTGCCTCTGACACAGACCACCACAGGTGTTGTGTGACTGCCTCTGCCACAGACCACCACAGGTGTTGTGTGACTGCCTCTGCCACAGACCGCTACAGGTGTTGTGTGACTGCCTCTGCCACAGACCGCTACAGGTGCTGTGTGACTGCCTCTGCCACAGACCGCTACAGGTGTTGTGTGACTGCCTCTGCCACAGACCGCTACAGGTGTTGTGTGACTGCCTCTGCCACAGACCGCTACAGGTGTTGTGTGACTGCCTCTGCCACAGACCGCTACAGGTGTTGTGTGACTGCCTCTGCCACAGACCGCTACAGGTGCTGTGTGACTGCCTGTGACACAGGCTCCACTGCACGTGTTGTGTGGCTGTCTCTGACACAGACTCTGCTGCACGTGTTGCGCGACGCCAGACACGAGCCGGGCTGGCGGCGTTGCTGGTCTGCCGCCGACTGTGCGAATGGCTGCGGCGCGCCTGTCCCGGTCACCGCCGCTTGTCCTTGACACGGGCCTCAACTTCTGCTGCCGGCACTAGGCCTAACAGCGGGCACTGTCGATAGCGTTCTCTGTCACGAAAGCAGCCCGCTCACCTGCTGACATTTAGAACGTACATTTGGTGCCGAATCGACCGCGCGTGCTCAGTCCAAGAGTTTTATCGCGCATTCCCCGACCGTACTGCATGACCCGCTCTGTGTACCGGGGTGGTACAGCACGACCCGATCTGTGTACCTGGGTGGTACAGCATGTCCCGCTCTGTGCACCAAGATGGTACGACACGGCCCGCTCTGTGTAGCGAGATGGTAGGGCATGACCCGCTCTCTGTACCGGAGTGGTACATGACCCGCTCGGTGTACCTATGGATGGTACAGCATGACCCGACCTGCATACCTGGATGGTACAGCACGACCCGCTCTGTGTACCGGAATGGTACGGCATTACCCGCTATGCACTGCATAGCTGCAGAACATTGATCGCTCTGGCCCTGGCTGTGTGTTGAGACGATTGCATTCGCAGTTGCATTTTTGCACTATATTCCATTTGCTTGAAACTGTATAGCGTTTCACTAAAAAGTCATGAATTATGCTAAATGACACATCATGAGTCATGGACCGCGATAACGTTCTGGGAGCAACGCCACAATTAAACGTCAAGGACAATCGATATAGTTGTTTAAATAAATTGTCATTTTGTGTGGTCAAGTAGAATGTGTCATGTTACACATTATTTGTGTCGGACCTCTTGGCATACGTTGTCATGATAAGCCTGTTGCGGTAATTGACGTCAGCCCAGAAGGCAGAACCTCTTCTAAGTACTTTTGATTGGGGAGTGCGAGCACACTGGGAACTGCTGGCACTTTCAACTGAGTCACTGTCCGGTCCGGATAGAGTTTGACCCCAAGTAGTGCCAAGCCAATAGGGAGTGGTCGCTGGCTGGTGGGACGGGTACGGCCATGACTGGGCCGAATGTTCATTCCAATTACGATGCAAGACGAGGTCGTGTCAGGAGGTGATGCTGGGTCAGTGGTGGTCACCAGGGTGATGACCAGCTTCAGCTGGACACAGTTCTGCTGTCTCTGTCGCCACCTGACAGGCGCTGACTAGCTGGAGGCAGAGCTGCACAAACCTGCCTACTTCCTGCAATGTGAGCGACAGACGTCGGGCCTCGCAATGTGAGCGACAGACGTCGGGCCTCGCAATGTGAGCGACAGACGTCGGGCCTCGCAATGTGAGCGACAGACGTCAGGCCTCGCAATGTGAGCGACAGACGTCGAGACTCGCAATGTGAGCGACAGACGTCGGGCCTCGCAATGTGAGCGACAGACGTCGGGCCCTCGCAATGTGAGCGACAGACGTCGGGCCTCGCAATGTGAGCGACAGACGTCGGGCCTCGCAACGTGAGCGACAGACGTCGGGCCCTCGCAATGTAAGCGACAGACGTCGTGCCTCGCAATGTGAGCGACAGACGTCGGGCCCTCGCAATGCAGACTCTTCGTTCATTCGAAGGTTAGGCAATGCAAGGGAAGTTCGGCAATCACCAATGAGTGCATGTTACAACATGCATTACAATTAAAATACAGATTACAGGCTGTTGGCTGTCCTCCGGCGAAATGTTTGTCCCCGCCCGGCCGGAGGAAGAACACTCAAGACACCCATCGGATTGCGGAGCACTGTACCACGACACGCCAGCCTTCTTCTGCTACATTGGAGAGCTACGTTCGTATGTACACCAAGGCTGCATCACGTTTTCATTGTGATTTTAATCTAGCTTGGCATGAAAATTCCGAGTAGCTTACACCACATTGTCCAGCGCAATGTGTTCGCTGGTGACACGCTGGATGGTGGTGTTGGTGTTCGGTGTGTGGTGTTGGATGAGTGATGCGGTGGTGGTCCGGAGCGTGGTATATGGTGTTGGGCGTGTGGTGTGGTGTGGTGTTGGATGTGTGATGTGGCGTTGGATGTGTGATGCGGTGGTGGTCCGGAGTGTGGTATAGTGTTGGGCGTGTGGTATGGTGTTGGGTGTGTGGTGTTGTGTTGGGTGTGTGTGGTGTGGTGTGGTGTTGGATGTGCGGTGTGGTGTTGGGTGTGTGGTGTGGTGTTGGGTGTGTGTGTGTGTGGTGTGGTGTAGGAGTGTGGTGTGGTGTTGGTGTGTGTGTGTGTGTGTGTGTGTGTGTGTGTAGTGTATGGTGTTGGGTGTGCGGCATGGTGTTGGGTGTGTTTTGTGTTATTGGGTGTGTGGTGTTGAGTATGCGGTGTGGTATTGGGTGTGTAGCGTGGTGTTGGGTTTGTGGTGTGGTGTTGGGTTTGTGGTGTGGTGTTGGGTGTGTGGTGTGGCGTTGGGTGTGTGGTGTGGTGTTGGGTGTGTGGTGTGGCGTTGGGTGTGTGGTGTGGTGTTGGGTGTGTGGTGTGGTGATGGGTGTGTGTGGTGTGGTGTTGGGTGTGTGGTGTGGTGATGGGTGTGTGTGGTGTGGTGTTGGGTGTGTGGGGTGTGGTGTTGGGTGTGGGGTGTGGTGTTGGGTGTGTGATGTGGTGATGGGTGTGTGGGGTGTGGTGTTGGGTGTGTGGTGTGGTGTTGGGTGTGTGGTGTGGCGTTGGGTGTGTGGTGTGGTGTTGGGTGTGTGGTGTGGTGTTGGGTGTGTGTGGTGTGGTGTGGTGTTGGGTGTGTGGTGTGGTGTTGGGTGTGTGGGGTGTGGTGTTGGGTGTGTGGTGTGGTGTTGGGCTTGTGGTGTGGTGTTGGGTGTGTGGTGTGGTGATGGGTGTGTGGTGTGGTGTTGGGTGTGTGGTGTGGTGTTGGGTGTGTGGTGTGGTGATGGGTGTGTGGTGTGGTGATGGGTGTGTGGGGTGTGGTGTTGGGTGTGTGGTGTGGTGATGGGTGTGTGGGGTGTGGTGTTGGGTGTGTGGTGTGGTGTTGGGTGTGTGGTGTGGCGTTGGGTGTGTGGTGTGGTGTTGGGTGTGTGGTGTGGTGTTGGGTGTGGGTGGTGTGGTGTGGTGTTGGGTGTGTGGTGTGGTGTTGGGTGGGTGGTGTGGTGTTGGGTGTGTGGGGTGTGGTGTTGGGTGTGTGGTGTGGTGTCGGGCTTGTGGTGTGGTGATGGGTGTTGGGCTTGTGGTTGGGTGTGTGGTGTGGTGATGGGTGTGTGGTGTGGTGATGGGTGTGTGGTGTGGTGATGGGTGTGTGGTGTGGTGATGGGTGTGTGGTGTGGTGTTGGGTGTGTGGTGTGGTGTTGGGTGTGTGGCATGACATCGGTGTGTCGGCGGCCGGCCACCGGCTACAGCCAGGCGCGGCGGGAGAGACGCGACGCGCCCCGATACCGCCGTCGGGCCGCGCGTCGTCCCGTCGACACCGACACGCGACGGCCATTGACAGGACAAATACTGCGGCAGCGGGCGGCCGGCCGGCCACCGATGGACGACCGGCGGCTGGTCGGCAGTCGGCTGGCTCTGGACAACGTGCACGGACGCGCCGGTGGGGAACTGGACACTCCTCCACCGGAGTGGCAGTGGACAGTTGAAGTAGGCTCGAGACGCGCCGGTGGGGAACTGGGCACTCCTCTACCGGAGAGGCAGTGGACAGTTGAAGTAGGCTCGAGACGCGCCGGTGGGGAACTGGGCACTCCTCCACCGGACAGGCAGTGAACAGTCGAAGTAGGCCCGAGACGCGCCGGTGGGGAACTGGGCACTCCTCCACCGGAGAGGCAGTGGACAGTCGAAGTGGGCCCGAGACGCGCGGGGCGGGCACTCCTCCGGGGAACTGGGCACTCCTCCACCGGACAGGCAGTGGACAGTCGAAGTAGGCCCGAGACGCGCCGGTGCTTGACAATGCGACACTCCCGAACTCGACGGACAGTGGGCACGAGCTGCCGCAGTGGACCAGCAGTGGACAGCCGGGCACTTCTGGCGTGAACCGAGAGTAGACAGGAAGTCCACACGTGGACTTCCTGTTTGGCACGAAGCCCACACGTGGGTTCTCAGTGGACAGGAATTCCGCACGTAGATCTGTTGTGGACAACAGGCCAACGCTCGGATCCGCAGCGCACAAGAAGTCCGCCCGCGGGATGCAGTAGACAAGAATTATTCCCGTGAACCCACAGTGAAAAAGCAGCGCACGCGCGGGCCTTGACGTTGAGGCGTTGAAGGCTAGGCGTTGCCAGGCGTTGCCAGACGTTACCAGGCGTTGCCAGACGTTACCAGGCGTTGCCAGACGTTACCAGGCGTTGCCAGACGTTACCAGGCGTTGCCAGGCGTTGCCAGACGTTACCAGGCGTTGTCAGACGTTACCAGGCGTTGCCAGGCGTTGCCAGACGTTACCAGGCGTTGCCAGGCGTTGCCAGTCGATTGCCAGGCGTTGTCAGAGTGGGCTCACTGGTTATGGGCAGTTGGCTATCGACACACTGGCCCCACAGCGGACAGACGTGACACCAACGGTGGGCTGGCACTGGATTGGCACCGGACTGGCACCGGACTGGCACCGGACTGGCACCGGACTGGCACCGGACTGACACTGGATGGCGTGAAGTGATGTGTAGTGGTGTGGAGTGATGTGGAGTGGTATGGAATGGTGTGGAGTGGTAGTCGGCGCTCGGCGGCGGAGTGGGCGCCACGAATGAGTCGGCCGTCTGGCTGAGGCTGGTGGCCAGCTCACTCACTGTACTCAGAGTGTGTGTGAGCGGCTGAGGTCGCTTTCCTCTCGCCGTGCGCCGCGTTTCTTCCCACCGTGCGCTGTGCCTCCTCTCGCCGTGCGCCGTGTTGCCGCTGGCCGTGCGCGGTGTTTCCTCTCGCCGTGCGCTGCGATTCCTCTCGCCGTGGCCGTTTTTTCCGTGCGCCGTGTTTCCTCTCGCCGTGCGCCGTGTTGCCGCTGGCCGTGCGTTGTGCCTCCTCTCACCGTGCGCTGTGCCTCCTCTCACCGTGCGCCGTGTTTCCTCTCACCGTGCGCTGTGCCTCCTCTCACCGTGCGCCGTGTTTCCTCTCGCCGTGTGCTGGCCCCGGGCTGCCGACTCTGCGCGGCCGCGGAGGCACACATGGGCACTGTGCTGGACTCATCGTTCCGATGGACTCCGCGCGCCTGGAGTTCTGTCCAGCCCAGGTCAGTGGTATGCTTCGTTTCGGTCTGTTCAGTCCAGGTCACTTGCAAGCCTGAGTCTATCTCAGGTACGGGCGGGTTGAGAAACGTGGGTTTTCTGAACTGTCAACACCCACTAAGATAACCTTATGATAATGAGCTTATCTTCGTGTCCGCAGTTTGTTTCACTTTGGAATAACTTAAATTAAGAACAACATTACCTTCTGGGTAATTGTGTTGCTCAAAACGCTTCACTTTTATTCACGTTTGTGTGCAGTACTCAGAAATGCAAGTCATTATTTGGTACAATAGTTTCATGTTGAAATATTATGCCACGTACAATTATAAGCCATTGGTAATTATAAGTAATTGATAAGCCCTCCTCCCCTAGCATAGCTCATCAGCCAGTAGATTACCCCCTGAATGTTTTCAGCCGGGTCGCACACTATCTCTGCCTGTCACGACACCTGTCACCGCACCTGCCACCGCACCTGTCACAATCCTATTACGGCCTCTCACCGCCGCGTGCTTTGGTTTACTTGCGTGTGTGCGTGCGTGCGTGTGGGTGCGCCCCGACCACTCCGTGTGCTGGCTGCCCCTGGACCCTGGCCGTCACACGGGGTCCTCCGATGACCCTCGTCCTGCCAGGGTCCTGATCGTCTCTGTCCCTGATCGTCCCAGAGCCGTGATCCACAGAGCCCTGACCGTTCTACAGGGCCACAGCAGTCATACAGGGCCATGGCCGTCTACAGAGCCCTGACCTACAGAGCCCTGACCTGCAGAATCCTGGCCGTCCCACAGGACCCTCGCAGTCTCAGAGCCTTGGTTGTCCCTGGGCCATAACCGTCCTACAGAGCCCTGGCCGTCCTATAGATCCCGTGCCATCCTACAGAGCCGTAACCTACTAAACAGGTAGTGAGCATATACATTCGCTCACGAACTGCTTAGCAGTGTAACCTTCAAAAATCTTATCACGTATTCACTCTTCCAACTTTCTCCTCAATCCTGCTAGATCTGGTGCAGTTATGACATGTCCCTGCAAGGAGTTCCATGTGTTCACACAGCAGACAGAAAAGCATTGTTGGCAAACCTCGAAGTGAACTCTGGGCAGTAGTCTCTGGCTACACCAAGTGCAGAACGAGCAGGCAGGCTATCTGGATCGATGCAACATTTCCTGCTGAGCACTTCCAGCACTGAATGCAATGTGCACGTACAAGCCGACCCTGAACAGACTACAGCTTGAAACATCGCAGCCTACCAGTGCAAGACATCCCAGTCATGCAGCGAATTTGCCTGCTTTGTCACGGTTCCCTGGACACGCTCGAGGAGGCGCATATCTTCCGTGTAGTCAGTGTTTCGCAGACATGATCCATGGTCTGTTAGTGGACGTACACGTATGGTGAGCAGAAACGGCATGCGTTCAGATGTACTGCATGCAGTGAACTTAAGGAAGCTATGACACAGTCCATGCGCTTTGTGAGCAGCTGATCAAATATGGTTATGATATTCGACTTCCTAGTCCACAAGAACGCCTAGATCACGCTGTTAGGCAGCAGTTGGGAAAGGAACACCACCAAGCGTGCATCTCGTTGATAATAGGCCCTTGTAGCCCTCGTAAATCACAAGACAACACACTTATCTCGATTCATGATTAGGCCTCAAGTACCGGACGCGCGGTACAAAAGATCAGTATTTGACTGCAAAATCGATTCAGACAGTGCTTGCTAGAGAGCGGTGATCGACAGAAGCAGATGTGCTTGTTTGTTGCAGTTTGTTGTATACGTTTAGCTTTGAAAACTAGGGACTGAATATATCAGTGGCGCGGTCATAGTTTTTTTTTAAAGAGGGGATGGGGGGGGGCGAGGAAAAAAATGTCACGAAACAAAGAACGCTTTCGCATGAAGCGCGCCGATAAAATTTTGGTTTTGTGTGGTAAAAACCTCAAAATTTCTTGTTTGATCTAGTGTATTTTTAGTTGCCAAGGGGAAGTGTCCGGCCGCCTGGCACCCTTTGGCTGCGCCTCTGCCTAATAATACTATTCTCCTCAACAATAGCACTTCAAATGCAAACAGCCTTTTTCTGACTATTTTTCATATCATGCTGGATCGTCGGTTACCGGTCCTGTTTCGCTCACGCCACCTGTGGGGGTGGGGGAGGGGGAGCTTGGGTGTGTTGTATACGCATGAACACTGGGTATGTAGATACCTACCTAGGTAAAAATGAAGCCACATGTTAGATGAGTTAGTTGCTGAATGTAATTATAGGAATGACCGCCGCCCCGGCAGCTCAGCTGGCAGGAGCGCTGTCCTGCATTGTTCTCCCCTGTCCTGGCAAGGCAGGGTTCGAGTCACTTCACGCGCTCGCATTTGAACCACGGCTGGGTTGGCAACTGGCCCGATGAGGCCGGGACGAGCTACCGGGACGGCCGTGTCAGTGCATTGACGGTACGTTATGCTCTCTGTTAAAATTATTCCGTTGAACTTGAATTCATGGATCGGTTGGTGGGACCAGGGTTCGCGCAACAAACTCGGCTTAACAAGGGACCCTGGTATATAAAGCCACCCCAGCAGGAATTCTGACTATATTTTTAAAGTACACAAAAGAACAAAACAAATTAATCTGATTACGAGAACATGGAGAGAACAATCGAATTAATCCAGTCCAAGTTACACATGCATATGCTTGACATTGTGGGCGCCTGGAAGTATGAGCATGACGATGTGAATGCTGATTAGTGACTTCACATATTATTCAGACAATTATGGCTCAAAACTAGTAGCATCAGCTAATCCCAACATGCTATTGCGTAAGTGTGTGGTTGGAAAACAGCCGGAGACGCCGTTGTTTTATAAAATTTGTATGTTCAGGGCAAAGGTGGAAAATTCAACGCCATTATCCAATCCGTATCCGTTCATGTTCACCAAAATATATCCTATCCGCTCCGTTACCTGTCCGAGACGAATATCATTGGTATGCTACATTTCGTACAGCTCTTCTACCGTTCGTTTGCGGAGGATTGCTAACTTAACATTACGCCACAACGACCATGCACCTACCTTATGCTGCATACCCGCTGCATGTGGTACATTATATGCTGCGTACTATACCGACATTGACCTGTGGCCTTGCCCCACGCGGTTGTCATTGGGGTGGGTCGACGCGATGGATATCAGGCAGTTCTTCGAGAAAAAGGGGTTGGTGTAAATAACTCAGCCGCACCAAATATAAGTCAAAGCCAATGGACTGGCGTTGGCAACTGTCTGCTCAGACTCTCTAATCTCTTCGCCATTACAGATTCCTTCCATGGAAAAGGCGCGGGAATTCTAAATGAATCGCGGGCGAAACCAGTTTTCAACTTCAGACCCAATCTTCACAGGCAACCCCCGAACCTGATTTTGAACATCAGGACAACGTCTAGGAATCTGCTCCCTCTGATCCCCACTGCCGGCATCCGCGTTCCGGTTACCATGTGTTTCGTCCCCTGAAATGCCACAGTAGATCACGGAAAGTGGATCCGCCTTTGTTGTGACGCCACGTTTGCTGATTTCCACTGTCTAGTCCTATTCGAGCGACTTAGAAAATGAGTCATTTTCAGGGACCAGCATCGGTAATGAAATTGGAAAGATCATGCTATGCATTTGATATAAACTTGATTTAGATAGCATATATATATATATATATATATATATATGTATATGTATATATATATATATATATATATATATATATATATATATATATATATCTATCCATATATATATATATGTTTATTTATGTATATAAATATATATAAATATATATATATATATATATATATATATATATATATATATATATATATATATATATATATATATATATATATATATATCTATCTATATATATATATAGGTATATTTATGTATATATATATATAAATATATATCGAGAATGTGTTCCATTGCTTCGCCCGTGCCCCATTAGGAAGGGGGGGGGGAGGGAGGGAGCAATCTATCCATGATAGGTTTTCACGATAACGAGGAAAACGGCATGTGAAAGCGCGTCGAAACATGGTCCGTCTTCCTTACAGCAATCATGTGAAAATTTGGAGACCATTTTATCGAGTGTTACTGACTTTGGCCAAGTAAATCAAGATCATCTTATTTAATGTTAACGCGTTGCCACAAGCTACACAACGAGGATAGCATGCGATTTTCAGTGTTTCGTCCCATGAATTGATGTAACAAAGTTGTTCTCGGATTTCTTTTTAGCTTTAGGATTTAAGCATAATTTTGCAGCGCTGGAAAATATATTCCGCTCGGAAGAAGCCATCCATAAGTTACGTAACGCTGGAAGGGAGAGGAGGATGGAACCCTGCGTTACGCAATATTGAATCTACATAACCACCTAGCACTATACCCGCACGTTGTCCACCACATAGGACTACACACACGCCTATTCCACCACATAGCTCTACATCCATATCTTCCTGACCTACCAGGTCTTCCCGTCTACCTCTTCTTGTTTGGCAAATACTCGACCTCCAACAGTGTTTCCAAAATACACCGCCTCTCCCTCCTTCCCAGCCTTGCCCAACTTCTCCTGTTCCATTAGCACCCCTCTGCCTTCTCAGCTCCAGCACCCTCCGTCGGCCCGCAGAGTCCACAGTAGCCAGCTACACCACGTTCGGTGGTATCTCACGGCCGATACGACTGGCTGCTGCCGCCGACACGGGACCAGATGGTGGCCGGCCCGTTAGGGGGCCGTCAGCGGCGGCGCCGCTGCCGCCAGTCGACCGCTCGAGGCTCAGCCGTCTGCAAGCGCGCGCCGTCTCCGGACTGGTAGGCCGGCGTGGCGTGGCGGTGTTGTGGCGGTGGTGTGGCGTGGTGTGGCGGTGGTGTGGCGGTGGCGTGGTGGTGGTGTGGCGTGGTGTGGCGGTGGCGGTCAGCGTGCCGGCGTGTGGCGGCCGGGCTGTGACCGTGGCGGTCGGTGGAGGGGGTTGCAGGGTGGTGGCTCCGGCTGAGTCTGACACGACAGGTCGCCGACTACGCCGGGTCACGTCACGGCCGTGCTGAGCAGCCCCGGTGTGGGCACGCCGTCGCCGGCGTCACTGGCGGGCAGTGCGTGAGTCACTCCGGCCCTGGCGGAAAGGCCACTGGTCATCCCACCCGTGGTCTGTCAGCTGGCTTCAACCGCTCAGCCTGAACTGAGGCCCGAACTGGCAGTCGGAACTACCGATCTGAGCCATCGCTTTAGCTGTCAGCCTGAACTGTCAGCCTGAACCGTCGGCCTGAACTGCCATCCTGAACTGCCAGCCTGAACTGCCAGCCTGAACTGCCGGTCGCACAGTGAATCTTCAGAGCCGTTGGCCGCGGTTCGGAAGGTTCACGCAGCCTGATCGCGCGGCCCCGCAGGCTGCGTAGTTGACGCCAAAACTCCGCACCATTGCGTGCGGATCGGTGTGACAGCTGACCGCGGATCGGTGTGCCAGCTGACCGCGGACCGGAGTGACCGCGGACCGGAGTGACCGCGGACCGCGGAGAGGTGTGACCGCTGACCGTGGACCGGTGTGACTGCGGACCGCGGACCGGTGTGACGGCCGACCCCAAACCAATACCATGGGCGACGTGAGGTACTCGCGCCTGCTGTGCTCACCGCGGCCGACGCTGGACGCAGCTCTCGGCTGCTGTGACCGGCCCCGCCTGTCCATGTGCGACCTGCGCGACCACGTGCACCAGGTGGGCGCCGCGGTCAAAGGTCAGCTGGTGCGGCTGGGCGCCGACACCGTGCCTCGGGTGACGGGTCTGCTGCACTATCTGCCGCGCGTGTTCTGCACACACGCGCCCAAGTTCAGGTGAGCTGGTCGGCTTCTCATCCGCCCTGTTCGTCGTGCCGCCTTAGGCGGTGTGGTGAGCGTCGGGTCATCTCAGGTCGACCCAGTGGAGGGATTGACATCACGATCTCTTCAGGATATCATGGTCTCCGGGAAGCTGCCGGTGCGCTGGGCGACATTCTGTCCCCGGCTTTGGCGCAGGCGGCTCCATAGCCTCAGGACAGGCGGCTTCCGAGCCCCGTGACAGGTCAGGTGGCTCCCGAGCCCCAGGACAGACAGCTCCCGAGTCCCGTGACAGGCAGATCCCGAGCCCCGTGACAGGCGGCTCCCGAGCCCCGTGACAGGTGGCTCCCGAGTCCCGTGACAGGCGGCTCCCGAGCCCCGTGACAGGCGGCTCCGGAGCCCCGTGACGGGCGGCTCCGGAGCCCCAGGACAGGCAGATCCCGAGCCCCGTGACAGGTCAGGTGGCTCCCGAGTCCCGTGACAGGCAGATCCCGAGCCCCGTGACAGGCGGCTCCCGAGCCCCGTGACAGGTGGCTCCCGAGTCCCGTGACAGGCAGATCCCGAGCCCCGTGACAGGCGGCTCCCGAGCCCCGTGACAGGCGGCTCCCGAGCCCCGTGACAGGCGGCTCCCGAGCCCCGTGACAGGCGGCTCCCGAGCCCCGTGACGGGCGGCTCCGGAGCCCCGTGACGGGCGGCTCCGGAGCCCCGTGACAGGTGGCTCCAGAGCCACAGGACAGGCGGCTCCCGAGCCCCGTGACAGGCAGATCCCGAGCCCCGTGACAGGCGGCTCCCGAGCCCCAGGACAGGCGGCTCCCGAGCCCCGTGACAGGCGGCTCCCGATCCCCGTGACGGGCGACTCCCGAGCCCCGTGACAGGCGACTCCCGAGCCCCGTGACAGGCGGCTCCGGAGCCCCGTGACAGGTGGCTCCCGAGCCCCAGGACAGGCGGCTCCCGAGCCTCGTGACAGGCGGCTCCCGAGTCCCGTGACAGGCAGATCCCGAGCCCCGTGACAGGCGGCTCCCGAGTCCCGTGACAGGCGGCTCCCGAGCCCCGTGACAGGCGGCTCCCGAGCCCCGTGACAGGCGGCTCCCGAGCCCCGTGACAGGCGGCTCCCGAGCCCCAGGACAGGCGGCTCCCGAGCCCCGTGACAGGTGGCTCCCGAGTCCCGTGACAGGCAGATCCCAAGCCCCGTGACAGGCGGCTCCCGAGCCCCAGGACAGGCGGCTCCCGAGCCCCGTGACAGGCGGCTCCCGAGCCCCGTGACAGGCGGCTCCCGAGCCCCGTGACAGGTGGCTCCCGAGCCCCGTGACAGGCAGATCCCGAGCCCCGTGACAGGCGGCTCCCGAGCCCCGTGACAGGCGGCTCCCGAGCCCCGTGACAGGCGGCTCCCGAGCCCCGTGACGGGCGGCTCCGGAGCCCCGTGACAGGTGGCTCCCGAGCCACAGGACAGGTGGCTCCTGAGCCTCAGAACTGAGTTTGGCAACTTAGCGTGCGATTCGCCAACCTTTGCTGGTTGTTGCGATATCGACTTCAAAGCTCATTTATATGCCTGAGAAGTAGCGGCCAGTTCAATCTGGTCGTTCATATATTCAATGTGCATCGGTGTAATTAGTGGAGTCTAAAACCTATGGCATGCCTATAAAAGTGGGTGGGTACCGCTCTACGCTGTCAAACTTGGATAGGTACCGTTGTCTGTTGTGCTTGTACGTACGTCTCAATGGGTGCCATGGTCTGCTGCGTCTGTGAGTGTAGGTGGGTACCGTTGTCTGGCGCAGCTCGACGTGTTGCCGTGTGATCGGTAGTCGGCGGCCCGGGGGTGCTGCACGTGCCACATGTGCAGTCAGCGCGCGCCGTCTGCGGCCACCGCGCCGTTGCCACCGCCGCACCGTCGCCGCACCGCCGTTACTCGCCAGCCGCGAGGAGTAGCGACGCGCTGCTCTCCTCCTCACCCCTCGTCACACTTCCGCCATCTGGCGGCACGGCAGCGGCGCATCCGGCGACAGTCGCTGCAGTAGCCGTCGGCTACACTGTAGCAGCCGCCAGCTACACAGAAGCAGCCGCTGCAACAGCCGCCAGCTACACTGCAGCAGCAGCTGGCTACACTGTAACAGCCGCTGCTACAGCCGTCGGCTGCACTGTAGCCGTCGCCGTTACAGCCGGCAGCTACACAGCAGCAGCCGCTGCAACAGCCGCCAGCTACACTGCAACAGGCGCCGTCTATACTCTAGCAACCTCTGTAGCAGCCGCCGGCTACACACTGCAACAGCCACTGTAACAGCCGCCAGCTGCACTGTAGCAGCCGCTGTAACAGCCGCCAGCTACATCTACCCGCGGGGTGTGGAGCGGGACATGACCTGCGGCTGCGGGACAGTCGCCCATTGACCTGCGGCTGAGGGACAGTCGCCCATTGCTGGGCAGCCGGTGCCCGTCACGCCGGCGTGGCGGCGGTACCGTGGAGCGTCACCGAGTCCGTGTCGATCGTGACACCCTGCCGTAACGACGTCCGGTCATTCATCCATTGATTGCTTGATTGATTGATTTACGCATGGCATTGCCCACGGACATGACAGCATTTGCAACATCGGCAAAGTAAACATTAGTATATACCTGTGCTACACATATGCAGAACAAAATACCAGGAGTCAATAATTAAAGTGCGCATTCCAACACAGCTGGTACGCGTACTGAACAATTGTGCTGGTGGGCCGCATGGGATGTACTGTCTTATTCGTTGTCAGTAGTCTTAATGGGAATGAGCGAGTCGCTAAATATTCCACGTGACCACATTGACGTAAAATCGCATTGATTTTTCGGGACAATTCGCAAAAGAGGCTCAGTTTGGCAGTGTCCACATCGAACGTGGCGCCCACCAGGGAGCTGAACAACACCCAGCACTGTGTCCACATAGGGCATGATGCCCACCAGGAAGCTGAACAACACCCAGCACGGTGTCCAGATCGAACCTCGTGCCAAACAGGCAGCTGGACGACATCCAGCACTGTCCACATCGAACGTTGTGCCCACCAGGGGGCTGGACGACATCCATCACCCGTGGGCGGCAGCTCCACTGAGCGGCAGCCGGCGGGCTCCGCCGCCCTGTTTGGGGATCCGTTCTGACGGGTGGGGAACCGACGACATGCGGTGCCGGTCCGTTTCCGGGCCGGAAGTCGGCGGCATCCAGGCGGGGGAGGGGAGGGGCGGCATCCAGCTGCGGGGGCGGATGGCGCCGGCAGGTCTAGCGGTGAGGATGGCGCCGGAGGCCAGTGCTGTCAGAGGCGGGCCAGGTGCGGCGCACCTGAGGATGGCGCCGGTAGGTCCAGCGCTGTCAGAGGATGGCGCCGGCAGGTCCAGCGCTGTCTGAGGATGGCGCCGGTAGGTCCAGCCTGTCTGGGGATGGCGCCAGTAGGTTCAGCCCTGTCTGAGGATGGCGCGCAGGTCCAGTGCTGTCAGAGGATGGCCCGGACCCTGTCTGAGGATGGCACCGGTGGTCCAGCCCTGTCTGAGGATGGCGCCGGTAGGTCCAGCCCTGTCTGAGGATGGCGCCGGTAGGTTCAGCCCTGTCTGAGGATGGCGCCGGTAGGTCCGCCTGTCGAGGATGACGCCGGCAGGTCTAGCGCTGTCTGAGGATGGCGCCGACAGGTCCAGTGCTGTCAAAGGATGGCCCCGGTAGGTCCAGTGCTGTCAGAGGATGGCCCCGGTAGGCCCAGCCCTGTCTGAGGATGGCGCCGGTAGGTCCAGCGCTGTCAGAGGATGGCGCCGGCAGGTCCAGCGCTGTCTGAGGATGGCGCCGACAGGTCCAGTGCTGTCGAGGATGGCCCCCAGCCCTGTCTGAGGATGGCACCGGCGGTCCAGCCCTGTCTGAGATGGCCCCGGTAGGCCCAGCCCTGTCAGAGGATGGCGCCGGCAGGTCCAGCCCTGTCTGAGGATGGCGCCGGTAGGTCCAGCGCTGTCAGAGGATGGCGCCG
The DNA here is from genome assembly GCA_034440615.1 of Ashinkailepas kermadecensis. Lineage (NCBI taxonomy): Eukaryota > Metazoa > Arthropoda > Thecostraca > Neolepadidae > Ashinkailepas > Ashinkailepas kermadecensis. Next base: position 48,571 of record JAOTOM010003217.1, read on the forward strand.
GCAGGTCCAGCGCTGTCTGAGGATGGCGCCGGTAGGTCCAGCCCTGTCTGGGGATGGCGCCAGTAGGTTCAGCCCTGTCTGAGGATGGCGCCGGTAGGTCCAGCCCTGTCTGGGGATGGCGCCGGTAGGTCCAGTCCTGTCTGAGGCTGGCGCCGGTAGGTCCAGCCCTGTCTGAGGCTGGCGCCGGTAGGTCCAGCCCTGTCTGGGGATGGCGCCGGTAGGTTCAGCCCTGTCTGAGGCTGGTGCCGGTAGGTCCAGCCCTGTCTGGGGATGGCGCCGGTAGGTTCAGCCTGTCTGAGGCTGCCGCCGCTCCTTCTCCAGACCTGGTGGGGTAGCTCGAAAGCTGGCGCATTCAGGCTGCAGCTGGAAACACGCTCAGGTAGTCGAGCTTAATAGGCGATGAGTATAAAACCGGAACGAGATAAGATGAACACAGAATGGTCCAGTCATTCTGTTGGGCGGTCCGGCCGTTTTGTTAGGCAATCTGGCCGTTTTGTTGGGCGGTCTGGCCGTTTTGTTGGGTGGTCCAGCCGTTTTGTTTGGCAATCTGGCTGTATTGTTTGGCGGAGCAGACGTTTTGTTGGGCGATCCGGCCGTTTTGTTGGGCGGTCCGGCCGTTCTGTTGGGCGATCCGGCCGTTTTGCTGGGCGATCCGGCCGCTTTGCTGGGCGGTCCGGCCGCTTTGTTGGGCGTCTCCGTCGCGTTGGTGGCAGCGCCGTTCGGTCGGCCCGGCCGGTCGGCCGTAAATGGGTTGCCGGACCCCGGGCGGCCGCAGCCCTGCCGCCGCGCATCCTGTTCGGTAACGGGTCAGCAGCGGCAGCAGAGGCGGCAGCAGAGGCGGCAGCAGCCGGGTCGCGGTCAGCTCGCCGCTCACTGGTCGCCCAGGCGCAGCCGCCAACAACTCCGCTACCCGCCCAGAAATCGCCGGACGTTTAACGGATAACACGCCGGTCTGTGTGGCTGTTCTCGCCGCGTGTGAAACTGGCTCACCATGCCGAGACCAGTCATCGGTACCAAGCGAGCCTCAAATTCAACCTGGTTCCAATGCGAATGTCGCGTCCAATCCTGTTCCGATGTCGGCATCGAGCGCACACGGCTGTGTTCCGATTTCCCAGCGTGTTTGCCCTGAGGACGCGCACTGTGTCACCAGACATTGGGCCACTACCACTACTGCGGCTCGGGCGGGAGCTTGGCAACCCACTCCACTCCACTCCACTAACTACTCAGCCACACGACGCTCGACACCTGACGTCGCACGTGCCCTGACCGATCAGACACATCAGTGCGGCGTGCCCTGTCGCTGGCCATCGACTGATCAGCACGGTCTGAAGCGGGACTCAGGCCAGGTCAGCCGGGTCGGACCAGGTCGCCACTCGACCGACCGTCTGACGTCAGCCGGGAGTGGTGCTGTGACGTCACGGCGTTGGTTGGCCGTCGGCGTTTGGCGGTCGGCCGGGCCTGAAGCGGTCCGTGACAGGGTGTTCCACGCCAGTAGGCGCACTGGCAGTCGCTCCACATTGGCGAACGTGTGTACCGTCTGCCTATGTGCCGTCCGTCTGTGTGCCGTCTGTATGTGTGCCGTCCGTCTGTGTGCCGTCCGTCTGTGTGCCGTCCGTCTGTGTGCCGTCCGTCTGTGTGCCATCTGTATGTGGGCCGTCCGTCTGTGTGCCGTCCGTCTGTGGGCCGTCTGTCTGTGTGCCGTCCGTCTGTGTGCCGTCTGTCTGTGGGCCGTCCGTCTGTGTGTCGTCCGTCTGTGGGCCGTCTGTTTGTGGGCCGTCTCTGTGTGTGCCGTCCGTCTGTGGGCCGTCTGTGTGCCGTCCGTCTGTGTGCCGTCTGTGTGTGTGCCGTCCGTCTGTGTGCCGTCCGTCTGTGTGCCGTCCGTCTGTGTCGTTGTGCCGTCCGTTTGTGTGCCGTCCGTCTGTGTGCCATCTGCATGTGGGCCGTCCGTCTGTGGGCCGTCCGTCTGTGGGCCGTCTGTCTGTGGGCCGTCCGTCTGTGTGCCGTCTGTCTGTGTGCCGTCCGTCTGTGGGCCGTCTGTCTGTGGGCCGTCCGTCTGTGTGCCGTCCGTCTGTGTGCCATCTGTATGTGGGCCGTCCGTCTGTGTGCCGTCCGTCTGTGTGCCGTCTGTCTGTGGGCCGTCCGTCTGTGGGCCGTCCGTCTGTGTGCCGTCTGTATGTGGGCCGTCCGTCTGTGTGCCGTCCGTCTGTGTGCCGTCCGTCTGTGGGCCGTCCGTCTGTGTGCCGTCTGTCTGTGGGCCGTCTGTCTGTGGGCCGTCCGTCTGTGGGCCGTCCGTCTGTGGGCCATTCGTCTGTGTGCCGTCTGTCTATTGGCCGTCTTGCCCGAGTTGGCCGTATTGAAATGAGCCATTCTAGACAGAACCATCAGTTGAAGCATTTCCTGTGCGGCAGAAGCTGGTGGCGATGAAGGGGCGGGGTCATGAGTATTGAGTCTAACATCCATAGAAGCAATCGTCGATAGAAGTGTCGACGGTTCGACTCTGTTCCGATGCCAGTAGTGACTGTCGCCGTCAAACTCTTGCCGTTACGCTCTCCGTGATCTTCGCCATCACGGTCGTCGTAACGGTAGCCGTGATTATCGCCGTGACGGTTGCCGTAGCGTTCGCCGTGGTGCTAGCCGTGACGGTAGCCGTGACTCGCAGTGACGCTAACCGTGACGGTAACCGTGACGCTCGCCGCGATACTTACCATGACGCTGGCCATGACTGGACGTGACGCTCGCCGCGATGCTAACCGTGACGCTAGCCGTGACGTTAGCCGTGACTGGACGTGACGCTCGCCGCGATGCTAACCGTGACGCTAGCCGCGACACTAGTCGTGACGGTGGCGTCACGGCTGCACAGCGACTTTCGCCGTCGGCCGGCTGTGGCCCGGCCGGTGTCCGTCGGCGGCGAAGCTCCCGGCGAGCAGGCGGTTGTTTGGCCCTGGACGGCACCGCGTTATGGTGCGGCTGTGAATGCGATCCTGACGTGCTGCGTCCGCGTCAATAAGCCGTGTTGATACCATCGCGGCACCTTGACTGGACTGCCGTGCCGTTTTAATGGAATGAGGCCATAGACCGCTCCATTTTTAGTTCCCGGGCGCCATTGTGAGCTGGAAATGCTGGCGGCCATCTGCCAGATAAGAACAATGGGAGGGGTGGGGGAAGATGTCAGTGGAAATAAGCCGTTCTAGGCTGAAAGCATCAGTTCAGGAATCTCGTGTGCGGGAGAACTTGGTGATGGGGGAGGGGCGAGGGTCATGTGTGCAAGGCACATAGTGATAGCACCGTGGATAGAAGTGTATATGGGTCGGTTTCATCCGCATACCCCGTAAGAGATGGGCCAGCACAGCGGTGAAAACAAGCTGAGCATGTCTGCTTCAGCTGCGGCCACGGCCGGAGCAGATGTGTGGCGGTTTGGAATGCTATCTCCATAATGGCCAAGAAGTGGAACATTATAATTGTCTCCTGAGGCCGGAGTCGGCGTCAGTTCCGGCGCGTATCCGGATGTTTCCCCACCGGTCGGTCAGTGCCTCCGACCGATCACCAGCCCTCTGTTGACTCTGCTGTATAATAAGGAGGCCAGTGTTTACCGAGTGGGTGTGGGTGGTGGTGCCGGGGTGACCTGACCCGTCTCTCACAGCTGCCCAAGCGCCCGGCACGGGTCCTGTTGTCGGTATGCCCCGCCACGTGTCGCGGCCCCTGGTGACCAGTATCTACTGGCTTGCCCGTCATCACTCCCCACTGCATGGCGATCCGATACCCTGATCTGATGTACCCCTGTCTCTGGCAGCTGCCCGCCTGCCCCGACCTGCCACGTGTCGCGGCCCCTGGTGACCAGTATCTACTGGCTTGCCCGTCATCACTCCCCACTGCATGGCGATCCGATACCCTGATCTGATGTACCCCTGTCTCTGGCAGCTGCCCGCCTGCCCCGAACTGCAACATGTCGCGGACCCTGGTGACCAACCACCAAGCGCTTGCTCATCACCCCTCCCCACTGTGTGGAGATCTAGTACCCTGACCTGATGTTTCCCTGCCTCTGACAGCCGTCCGCCTGCCCCGACCTGTCACGGGTCATAGCCATCTTCCTACCATCCCCGCCACCCGGCGCTCCTACCCTCCCACCTCCTACCCTCCCACCTCCCACCTCCCCCTCCCACCCTCCTCCCCTCACACTGATGCAGGCTGCAGCTTGGGCGCCACGCTTGCAGCCCCGGACTGGACAGACAATGGTGCAGTGGTTCTCAGTAATGCTGCAGTCACCCTCTCTGATACAGGTCGTGTCAGGCGGTGCGGGTGTGGTGTGTGAGGGCTCCGGTCCGCTAATGGAGTCCGTGCACAATGCCCGGCCCGGCAACCGTACAAAGGTCAGACTGAGAGCTCACAATGGTAGAGTGGTCACGGTCTCTGAACCGGCTGGCTACTGACTGGAGACAGCGAGCCTGACTGGGCCAGTCCCAGACAAGTTGGCTCCACTGCCCACCGTGCTGCTTCTGTGCCGCTGACGGTGTCAGTATACTCCAGACATGACAGTGTCAGTATACTCCAGACATGACGGTGTCAGTATACTCCAGACATGACAGTGTCAGTATACTCCAGACATGACAGTGTCAGTATACTCCAGACATGACGGTGTCAGTATACTCCAGACATGACGGTGTCAGTATACTCCAGACATGACGGTGTCAGTATACTCCAGACATGACAGTGTCAGTATACTCCAGACATGACGGTGTCAGTATACTCCAGACATGACGGTGTCAGTATACTCCAGATATGATAGTGTCAGTATACTCCAGACATGACAGTGTCAGTATACTCCAGACATGACAGTGTCAGTATACTCCAGACATGACAGTGTCAGTATACTCCAGACATGCTGTCACATACATTGCGGTCACGGGTGTTGATTTCTGAAAATTATTGGTGGGGGGGGGGGGGCACAACACATGAAGGCAATGGACGAACTGAAATTGATTGCGGGGGGGGGAGCACACTATAGGTTTCCATGGTAAAAGCTGAAATTATTGAAGGGGTCGGGGAGGGCAAAGCCAACATTGAGGGAGCACTTGCCCCCTCAAAAGTATATGAAACACCACACCCGATTGAGGTTATCCAACTTCTACAGTGCTAAATCTATTCCTGTGTTGGACATGCGTCGCATTTTTGTCATGTTTTCTTCTGACAACTTGCGCAATTCTTGCAAAGTCCGCAAACAACCTATTCAACTTACCACATACTGTGCATTCATGAGTCGAGTAGTCTCGTTGCCTACGTCCACGCATGCTCATGTCTCCCGCTGCGTGTCCCTACTGCCCGAGTCGGCGTTCTAAATGCGTCTCTCTGTGCGCCCCGACGTGCAAACACATCCCGGAGCGACGGCACAGGAACGGGACTTCCGGGCGTGTTTACGTGTAGACGCGGTGCCACACCTTACCATGTGTTTACCCACGGTCAGATCTGCCACCGAATCCTGAGCTGAACTCTGCGGCCGACCCCGTGATGACTTCACGGCGGGACTGTTGTGCCCGGCAGTGCCTACAAGCAGAGTGGCTTAGCTTACCTTTGCCCGGGGAAGAGGAGGGGGGGGGGGGACTGTGGCAACACTGCACGTGCCGTCAGATAGCCATGTACCGCATTGTGTGCATGTGTGTGTGTGTTGGGGGGACTGTGGGTGTGTGTGGATGTGTTTGGGTATGCATTTATGTGTATGTACACACAACCAAATTATATATATATATATATATATACATGTGTGTGTGTGTGTGTGTGTGTGTGTGTGTGTGTGTGTGTGTGTGTGTGTGTGTGTACATGTGCGTGTGTGTGGGGGGGGTGGAGGTGGGTGAGCCAGGGCACACCTCAGCAGCGGTGACGGGTGTCGCTGACCAGTCACATCACCGGCACACTGGAGTTACGTCATCGTACACCACACACACACACACACACTTCCGGCCGACCCATGTGTGGTGAACAGCGCTCGACCAGTAGCGGGTCACCGCGGGTCTCCAGTGGTCCTGATGGCGGATCACCACACTGGTCTCCAGTGGTACTGTGCGGTGCACAGTGGTACTCCAGTGGTACCAGGTGGCACGTCCAGGCCGTGGCTGACGTGGGGCGCAGTTTGACCGACTGCCGGTTCGGTAGCACCGCGGAGAAACTTACGCGGTGGCTGGCTGGAGTGGTCGAGTTGAGCCCCTCCCCTCCCGTTCTGTCCGGTCTACCGACCTCAGATGTCGCCCAGTGGTGCCCCGTGATGCCTGGTGGTATACGGTGATGCCCGGTGGTGCCCAGTGGTGCCCGGTGGTGCCCGGTGGTGCCCGGTGGTGCCCGGTAGTTCCCGGTGGTGCCCGATGGTGCCCGGTGGTACCCGGTGGTGCCCGGTGGTTCCCGGTGGTGCCCGGTGGTGCCCGATTGTGCCCGGTGGTGCCCGGTGGTACCCGGTGGTGCCCGGTGGTGCCCAGTGGTTCCCGGTGGTGCCCGGTGGTTCCCGGTGGTGCCCGGTGGCGCAGGCAGCCGTGAACCTGTCAATGGGTGCAGCCACTCCAGTTTTGACCGGCCACAACATTTCTCAGTATTTATCGGTGGCCTGTCTGGCACCTTATTCGGAGACTTTGACCGGCCACAACATGTCTCAGTATTTATCGGTGGCCTGTCCGGCACCTTATTCGGAGACTTTGACCGGCCACAACATTTCTCAGTATTTATCGGTGGCCTGTCTGGCACCTTATTCGGAGACTTTGACCGGCCACAACATTTCTCAGTATTTATCGGTGGCCTGTCTGGCACCTTATTCGGAGACTTTGACCGGCCACAACATTTCTCAGTATTTATCGGTGGCCTGTCTGGCACCTTATTCGGGAAATTTAAACGCCACAAAAAATAAAAATTTTTTGGTTTTTAAATTTCTCAGTATTTATCGGTGGCCTGTCTGGCACCTTATTCGGAGACTTTGACCGGCCACGACATTTCTCAGTATTTATCGGTGGCCTGTCTGGCACCTTATTCGGAGACTTTGTCGGCTTCGATCGGGTCCGACGGGAATTGCTTGGCAACTCCGGGTTTCAAGGACATTGGATGTGGAAGGGTAAAGTGTTGTACGTTTCCTGATGTGTCTGGCGATGCTTGAGCTCCATATTTGCCTTGTGTACATTTGCCTCAAGTTATTTTTCTACCGCTCTGGGGAGTGTTGTATTGTTTTTTAGTCGTGCAGACTAGCGTGGTATGGTAAGGCAACCTCTACCGCTGTCTTTGTGAAGGTGGTTTACGAATCCTCGCGGATGCCTTTCCCGCAGATTTTCGAATATTAGGACGGATCGAGGATCTGTTTTTCTTCATTTTATATAGGGCTTCCTACCTCTGTGTGCTGTAGTTTCCAGCAAGTCACCGTCAGCACACTGACTGTGACAGCCGCTCCTGATTCTTGACAAAAATTCAGGTTTTACGATAATGATTCCGATGCCACTATGTTGTCACTGATGAGGAACAGGAGATGCAGCGGGTGCAAGAGCATGTCATAGCTCGAGAGCAGAGAACAGACCGGAGCCTGGGCGACAATTGAGCTGAATCTGGTTTCGGAGGTGAATCCAACACATGACCTTTTCACCAATGACCTCCCAGAACACATCGCACACGTGAAGAGTGCTATGTTTGCCAATGGTGTGCAGTTCCTCGACTCCGGGAAGCGAAATAAAATCACAGCCATTGGCCAACGATTGAATAGATCACTGGCGGTCGCTGTTAACTGGTTCATTCAAAATCGATTGAAAGTAAGTTTCTCCAAAACTGAGATGGTTTTTCTTCAATCTTCCGGACAGCATGACCTGTGGAGTCTTCTGTTCGCCTGGGCGAGTTGGAAATAGTACTCACGAAGTCTGTAAAATGACTCGATGTGAAAATTGACTGGTGCACAACTGTAGCGGAAACTGAAAAAGCCCTAGTCGGGAGGATCCGACACACATTGCATTACATTACATTACATGAGTTGGAACAAGCAGGGGCTGGAACGGGAGATGGACCAGAAGCACGGAACATCGTCGGATCTAGTGTAATCAATACAAAGACAAAAGTTTAATATTTAATGAGGGCTCAAGTCTGATCCGGAGCCGGACTGTATGCGGAGTAATTGATTTCGAAGATGTGAAAAAGTGGCCAGGATGTCACCATGGTGACCAACAGACAGTCACGTGGTTGAGAGGTAGCCAGGGTGGTTGAGAAGCAACCATGGTGGTTGAGAAACATCCAGGGTGACTGTGAAGCAATCGGGTCCGATACGAGTGGATTACGGTGTCTGAGCGGTGGTTATGATGGCTGAGGTGATAAGGGTTGCTGGGAGAAGGTTAGGGTGGCTGAAAGGTGGCCAGGGTGTCTGAAAGGTGGCCAGAGTGGCTGAGAGGTGGTCAGAGTGGCTGAGAGATGACCAAGGTGCCTGAGAGAGGATCATGGCAGCTGGGAGGCCATCAGGACAGCTGAGAGATCACCAGGGTAGCTGAGGGAAGGCCAGACGGCTAAGAAACAGCCAGGGTGGCTGAGAGTTTACCAGGGTGGGTTGGAGGAGGTCAGGTCAGGGTGGCTGAGCGAGGTCAGGATGGTTGAAGCGATCAGGACGACTGAAAGTGGGTCAGGATGGCTGGAAGGCCGTCAGGCTGCCTGAGAGGATGCAGGGTGGTTGGGAGGCTTCCAGATGACAACATAAGCGATAGATGAACAAGGCTGAACCGGTCGGGTGGGAATGCATTCGACCGCATTTGTGGGTCAGTTGCTTCCGGAGACTCCGGAGTAGTGCATTTTTGTTTCGGATAGAGAGCTGGTTTGCTCAGCCACCAGCAAACCTGCTTCCTGGTCTTAATCCAAACCAGCTGCGACTGTTGACCTGGTGGCACGGTAAATGTGCCGCACTAATCCCGCGCCTCCCCACCTGCCACCAATACCCGATGTCCAGCCGGCTGCTCAGCGCGTCCGGTCAGATCTGAGACGATAGCAGCGTGCTGCGTCGTCCAGACGCACGCGTACGTGCGCTACGTGCCCGGTCAGCCGTCCAGCGGTGGCGGCCGCGTTACGTAACGAGAGGCCTCGTGCCGCGGCAGGGTCGACTGCGGGCCTCACGCGACTGTGGGCCTCGTGCCGCGGCAGGGTCGACTGTGGGCCTCACGCGACTGTGGGCCTCGTGCCGCGGCAGGGTCGACTGTGGGCCTCACGCGACTGTGGGCCTCGTGCCGCGGTAGGGTCGACTGTGGGCCTCACTCGACTGTGGGCCTCGTGTCGCGGCAGGGTCGACTGTGGGCCTCACTCGACTGTGGGCCTCGTGCCGCGGCGGGGTCGACTGTGGGCCTCACGCGACTGCAGTACGTGTCAGCTGACCACTGCCGGCCGAGCTGAGGCCGTGGCAGCCACCGACACATCGGCCTCTTCCAGGCCGGCCTCCAGTGGCTGCTGATGCCCCCCTCAGGCTGGCGCCTGGTGATCGCTGACCTACCGCGGGACTGCCGGTCGGAATACTGACCTCGCGCGGGACTGCCGCTGGGAATACTGACCTCGCGCTGGAGTGCCGCTGCGAACACTGACCTCCCATGGGACTGCCGCTGGGAATACTGACCTCCCATGGGACTGCCGCTGGGAATGCTCACCTCCCGCGGGACTGCCGCTGGGAATGCTCACCTCCCGCGGGACTGCCGCTGGGAATACTGACCTCCCGCGGGACTGCCGCTGGGAATACTGACCTCCCGCGGGACTGCCGCTGGGAATGCTCACCTCCCGCGGGACTGCCGCTGGGAATGCTCACCTCCCGCGGGACTGCCGCTGGGAATACTGACCTCCCGCGGGACTGCCGCTGGGAATGCTCACCTCCCGCGGGACTGCCGCTGGGAATGCTCACCTCCCGCGGGACTGCCGCTGGGAATGCTCACCTCCCGCGGGACTGCCGCTGGGAATACTGACCTCCCGCGGGACTGCCGCTGGGAATGCTCACCTCCCGCGGGACTGCCGCTGGGAATGCTCACCTCCCATGGGACTGCCGCTGGGAATGCTCACCTCTCGCGGGACTGCCGCTGGGAACCGCCCCCTGTGGCGGCTGGTGCCGCCCCTCCCCTCCTCCCACAGTACACTGGTGACACTCGTGACATTGCGAGGGTGGTAGTTCACCACCTGCATGCTGCTTGGCCGGCCGAAGTCTGCGATGGAAGATGGCCAGAGCCAGCTGTGTGCAGTGTTGAACCACGCCAAGACGTGCTGTGTGTGTCGACCCGGCTTCACACTGCACGCCACACACGGTCAGTACCACTCTTAGCCCGGACAGATGGCGACGTCAGGCGGATATTGTTGGTCAGCTGTCCGCCCGGGTCCGGTGGTGCTCCTCTGGTCTGGGTAGGCAGCAGCTAGAGCTGCCATTTGGTAACCAGAACCCCACTTTCGGCCTTTCGTGATAACTGCCTGACACTGAACCAAAAGGCGTCTTACATGGTGCATTCTGCGTGAGTGAGCCTGGTCTGCGGTCGTCCGGATCGACTGAAGCTGCCCTCGGTACATTATGTCCGAAACTAACATTTCGCACAGATTCACCGCTACGTTCGCGTCCTGGTTGTTGGAGAACCATACATTGTTTTTCTTTGGTGGCTTGCAACTGTGCAATAGTTGTAGATATGTCACGCGACGCTGTAGTTGTAACTTGTTTAGAATATGCACAGCAAAATGAGCAGTTTCCTATGCGTGACATCTCATCTCAGAACCCTAGCCCGAATGTTTTGGCCGCATGTAGGACACAGGTGTATCATTTTTTCGACGTTATTGCGAACGAGTGCGAAGCTCGAGCTAGCAAGCGAGCATCTGACCTTTATTGCCATGTACGACAAAGGTCACCCACCTGAGCGACCCGTTCGGGTCCCACTATCACACTTTTGAATCCCAATAGACAATTTGCAGCAGCGTTTTAGCTCCTAATTTCTTAATTCAGAGCTGGGTCCTGTCTTTTCATTTCGATTTACGGCAGTTCTCACCGCCATATTCACTTCGAAGCACCGATACTCACACAGTTGAGTTCAACGAAAAGATGCTTTGACGGCGCTCCGTCTGCCTCGATCCAGCCGACATCCGCCTTAGCAGAGAAGAAAGAAGTCATCGGACTGTCATCTGCCCTGGAAAAGTTCCTCCTACTTATAGCAGCATTTTTTTTCGGAGTTACCAACACCCTCGCGGTGAAAATCTTGCACTGGTGTTTGCGCTTGCAGTCAACAAATCGCAGGAGTGTACGGCTATTGGCGATCGTGATCTGGTGGTTTCTTTTGGTTCTAAGACATCTTTGTAACATTCTAAAGACTGAGCTTCTGGTTTTAAGGACATATTTGTGACATTCTAAAGACTGACGTATGTGCCATACCAACCAACCGCCAGCTCTTCGACTCGTACGGACGGTGGGAACAGTGCTGCGACAGAGTTTGTAACACTATGACGTCCCGTCACGTGACCTGCACGCCCCAGGTCGGACACCCAGTGAGACACCCAGCGACACTCGCTGGGTATCTCACTGGACGGCTCAGATGCGACATATACCGAGCGGCAAGGCTGTGAGACCAAATGTGTACTGTGACGCAGCGTGACACCTGTGCCAATGACTGAGCGGGAAGTCTGAGACAAACTGGACTCTGACGCAGCGTGGCACCTGTGCCAATGACTGAGCGGGAAGTCTGAGACAAACTGGACTCTGACGCAGCGTGGCACCTGTGCCAATGACTGAGCGGGAAGTCTGAGACAAACTGGACTCTGACGCAGCGTGGCACCTGTGCCAATGACTGAGCGGGAAGTCTGAGACAAACTGGACTCTGACGCAGCGTGGCACCTGTGCCAATGACTGAGCGGGAAGTCTGAGACAAACTGGACTCTGACGCAGCGTGGCACCTGTGCCAATGACTGAGCGGGAAGTCTGAGACAAACTGGACTCTGACGCAGCGTGGCACCTGTGCCAATGACTGAGCGGGAAGTCTGAGACAAACTGGACTCTGACGCAGCGTGGCACCTGTGCCAATGACTGAGCGGGAAGTCTGAGACAAACTGGACTCTGACGCAGCGTGGCACCTGTGCCAATGACTGAGCGGGAAGTCTGAGACAAACTGGACTCTGACGCAGCGTGGCACCTGTGCCAATGACTGAACGGGAAGTCTGAGACAAACTGGACTCTGACGCAGCGTGGCACCTGTGCCAATGACTGATCGGGAAGTCTGAGACAAACTGGACTCTGACGCAGCGTGGCACCTGTGCCAATGACTGAGCGGGAAGTCTGAGACAAACTGGACTCTGACGCAGCGTGGCACCTGTGCCAATGACTGAGCGGGAAGTCTGAGACAAACTGGACTCTGACGCAGCGTGACACCTGTGCCAATGACTGAGCGGGAAGTCTGAGACAAACTGGACTCTGACGCAGCGTGGCACCTGTGCCAATGACTGAGCGGGAAGTCTGAGACAAACTGGACTCTGACGCAGCGTAGCACCTGTGCCAATGACTGAGCGGGAAGTCTGAGACAAACTGGACTCTGACGCAGCGTAGCACCTGTGCCAATGACTGAGCGGAAAGTCTGAGACAAACTGGACTCTGACGCAGCGTAGCACCTGTGCTAATTACCCAAATCGCCGCGGCGTTTTCTAGTTCGAGATACGTACGCTAAGCAAGGCAGATGCGCCAGGTCAAGAATGCGCCGGATTTCGGCACAGCTGCCGCCAGTTGCGGTTGCAGTCGGACTGTTTCTCGATGCACCCGTGCCGAAATTCCAGACACCATTTCCGCAATGTGCCTCCTCCGCGGAACACGAAGCAGGCATTCATAACTTTAGTGTATATTACAGACGTGTCGAACTAGGTTGTATTTACTTCCGAACTTCCAGCACTTCCACGAAAATCGAGAGCAATAAGGTACGTCTTCACGAGCTTCCAAGAGAGGACACCTGCGGTCGGGGCACATGTTCCCTGTCGCCGCATTGCGCCTGAAACTGTGATTGTACATAGTTACAAAGAAGCCTCACAGCCTGCTTCTTGCTCCGGCTCGTCCAGCGTCACTAGCGGTGACCTTTACTGGCACGCATGCAGCAAGCTGCTTCAATGAATGTTTTGCTTCTTGGGCTATCAAGAATCAGGTAACATCGGTAGCATGCAGTCATGGGCGATATAATGATGGCCAATCACATATCAATAAAAGGTGTCTAACTAGCAGATGTGTGCTATATGGAAGCAGTCTTTGTATTCTTACTCTCGGGCGCCCTACACTCAGCAAACCGAGATTCTTGACTAGAGCCGGAAATGATGTACAATTTGGTGGTCTTCATGACTAATAAACGTGGTACATGCTGTGAGCTGCCTTTCAACGGTTCTGGTTCTTCCAGTGGCGGTCGAAAATAGGCAGAAGTCGCAAATGCAATGTTTACCCTATGTGTGACATGCGGCTGTTTTCAAAGCCGTTAACGATGGAGGAAGTGCTTCATCATGCATACCGCACCTCCCGCACCCCGCCCCTCAGTACCGAAGACCAAAGACACAGAAGCGCGCCAGGCATTTCCCAAAACCGAAAGGCACGAATTGGAAACGAATCCAACCCATGCGTTATTCCGAGCTGAGCAGAACGGATCCTGTGCGTGCGGCAATCTGACGTAGGTTGTCCATCGGCCTGTTTGACATTGGCCAAAATCCCGGCTGATAGCAGCCGACGTCGAGAGGCCGACGTGACTCACGTCACGTCGTCAGTCCGGCTGTGAGCGCCCGTCAGCGCGGAACGCGGTGTGCCTGTGACCTGACCTGTCACGGTGGAACACGGTGCGCCCGTGACCTGACCTGCCGCGGTGGAGCTCGGTGTGCCCGTGACCTGACCTATTGCGGTGGAACACGGCGCGCCCGTGACCTGACCTGTCGCAGTGGAACACAGTATGATTGTGACCTGACCCGTCGCGGCGAGATCAAGTGGCTGCGCCGGGGACCATCGTCTGACCTGATCCATTGGCGAGGGCCCTCGTTTGCTGGAGCTGTCAAGGTGCTGCCCGTGTCGAATGCCAAAGTGTCAATCCGTTCGGACTAGCGTTGCACTGCTCGGCTGATGATCCCGCTTAATTAGCCAGTCGGTGCCGTGACGGTTCGTGTGGCAGGCGTGACATCCACCGTGACGGGTAGTGAGCGTGACGGTGACCGGGGGTGGCAAGTCCGGCACAATGCTTCTCGAAAGCTGGCACAGGCAAAGACGAGCTCTCCTGGAGGCACTGCGCGGGAACGTGCACCGCAAAACGGCTCTCCTGGAGCGCCGATTCTGCTCCTGGTAAGACCGCATCACAAGCGGCTCCGGCGGGCGGCTGGCACCCTTTGCCAAACCCAGCCGCACATGAAAGCCAACCCAGTAATGCGGGTGGTGAGGACAATTTTCCTCTCTGTACTTGTGTACTTTCCTATACTTACTTCCTGTCATTAAAAATGCGAAAAACATGACGTTTTCTGATATTTATTTCCTGTGGACATAGCCGAACCTATTTGAAGAACCGGAAAGAGTAGCGAACCAGCTATTGATCTGAACACCTCCCCTGGCCAACTCAATGAGCTGCCTCTGGTCTTGCTCTCCTGGCCAACTCCCAGAGCTGCTCCTGGCTTTGCTCCCCTGGCCTGAGCTGTCCCTGGCCTTGCTCCAACCCGCCATTGCATTGCGGGTGTGTGACGCCCGGCGTTGACTCGAATCCGGTCTGGGAACACGCCGATAGGCTATCAAGCAGTGGCGTGCCGCCAACGCGGTCTGATAGGCCGCGTCCTGGGCAGAGCGGCAGCGACACGTCCTCTGCCCGCGGCACACGGCAGCGACACACCCTCAGGCCGCGGCACACGGCAGCGACACGCCCTCTGCCCGCGGCACACGGCACCACGCCACCGGCAGAGACACACCCTCAGGCCGCGGCACACGGCACCACGCCACCGGCAGAGACACGCCCTCTGCCCGCGGCACACGGCACCACGCCACCGGCAGAGACACGCCCTCTGGCCGCGGCCCACGCAACACGCCCTCAGGCCGCGGCACAGGCACCACGCCACCTAGCCGCGGCATACGGCACCACGCCACCGGCAGAGACACGCCCTCTGCCGCGGCACCGGCACCACGCCACCGGCAGAGACACCAGGCCGGACCACGCCACGGCAGCGACACGCCCTCTGCCCGCGGCACACGGCACCACGCCACCGGCAGAGACACACCCTCAGGCCGCGGCACACGGCAGCGACACGCCCTCTGCCCGCGGCACACGGCACCACGCCACCGGCAGAGACACACCCTCAGGCCGCGGCACACGGCACCACGCCACCGGCAGAGACACCCCCCCCGCCGGCGCAAAGCCCCACCCCCCCCCCAGAAACAACCCACCCCCCGGCCCCGGACCACGCCACCGGCAGAGACACGGCCTCTGCCCGCGGCACACGGCAGCGACACGCCCTCTGTCCGCGGCACACGGCACCACGCCACCGGCAGAGACCGCGGCACACGGCACCACGCCACCGGCAGAGACACACCCTCAGGCCGCGGCACACGGCACCACGCCACCGGCAGAGACACACCCTCAGGCCGCGGCACACGGCACAACGCCGCCGGCTGGGGCCGGCAGCAGGTGTACGGCCAGCCCACGGGCTGAGGTGTTCACCACCCAACTGCTCCGAATCGGCACCGAGTCCTCGCACCCTGACCCCCCCCCCTCCCGCCACCCCATACCGTCACATCACTGGACATGGCCGGCAGGCAGCCCTTAGCGAATTCGATTACCCAGCTGTGGCCCTACCTTATTGAAAAGGCTGATTTGCCCATAAATGAAGCCGGTTGTATCATTGCAATGTATGAGTATGTTAAATATACGAATAAGCTGTCAAATATACATATGCTCACCAACAAAAGCTGACAAATACTCAGCCTACCATACTTGTTCTGTTAATTCATGTAGTTCAGTAGTTTTTTTATAGTCTTTTTTAAAGTTCATTTAGCTTAGTAGTACTACCTACCGAATCAGTCATACGCTACAAAGTTCTTTTCAATAATTTTCATAGCATTCAAATGATGGACAATTGACCAGATGGCAATACCGACAGTCAGGTATGTACCACATGCGTGCTATTATAATTGAAGCTATTTTGAGTTATCGTAAAGGAAATATTCTTGATCAGAATTGCCTTCTTTGTCCATGATGAATTCAGGTTAGCTAAATACTTATTCCCGAGAAAAAAAATACACTGGAACATTCGCTGTATGTTCTCTCAGGTGCCTCCTCTCCTCTCTCCTGCTGTAAACTGAGCCAGCCGAGAGCTGCCTAGAGCGTGAGGTGAGGATCTTGCAATATTGTGGAAAGGCAAGCTATCTCTCTCTCTCTCTCTCTCTCTCTCTCTCTCTCTCTCTCTCTCTCTCTCTCTCTCTCTCTCTCTCTCTCTCTCTCTCTCTCTCTCTCTCTCTCTCTCTCTCTCTCTCTCTCTCTCTCTCTCTCTCTCTCTCTCTCTCTCTCTCTCTCTCTCTCTCTCTCTCTCTCTCGCTCTCTCTCTCTCTCTCTCTCTCTCTCTCTCTCTCTCTCTCTCTCTCTCTCTCTCTCTCTCTCTCTCTCTCTCTCGTTCTTCCCTTCTATGGTTGTTTATTTGAGTTTTGTGGCGCGTCGACCAGATTTGATCACTTAACGCCAGTATTCCTTTCCATGATGGCGAGCTGTCGTGCAGGAGTGTCCAAGAAGCCCAGGTGTCTCAGCAGAACCACTCGCCCGTTCAGCGAGCCGTTACCTCGGACTGGCGGCCGCCGTAGCCAAGATCGGACGTGACGATGGACGTCGCTCAACCGTAACCGCCACCACGTAACCACGCAACCGTAACCGCCACCACGTAACCACGCGACCGCGACCGCACAGTGATGCATCTGGCGCTGGGGGATTGCAGAGCTACCCGCAATACGGCACGGCAAGGCTAGAGACAGATGTGTTGTCAATGGGGGATGGGGTAGAAGTTGTTGAAATTGTTGCGGTAGGGCTCTTTTAGACCTAAATATGTAAGGGGGTGGATTCCGCCGCCTTAAGATCTCGGAATTTATGGGGCAGACTTTAAAGCGCTTCAAACTACTGATCTAATATATACTTGTAGTCGGTCAAAATATTAACATTTTCACAATGGCGAAGTCAGGTGGCAAAAGGAGGGAAATTTGTCAACACTATTTGGGAGTATGTAATGTATTTAAAAAATGTCAAATTGTACATTGTTGAACATAAATCACCTCATAAATAATCCTTAATCGTTCAAGACATCGCCATTTGATGGCCATGCATCATATGTCGCTTTCATTTGTAGCATAAACGATAGCGAAGCTGGTTAGAACGCTGGCCTGCATTTATCTCCCCTGTCCTAGCTAGACCGGGTTCGAGTCGCTTCACGTGCTCCCATAGCCCTCGGCGGGAGTGGTCAGTTGGCAGCTAACCCGATAAGGCCGCGGGTGCGGCCCCGTCTGTGTTTTGACGGCACGTTAGACTCCTGGTTGAACAACTACGCCATTGAACTTCAACTCGCAGATCGGGTGACGGAGCCGTGGGTCGCGCAACAAGCTCTGCTTAGCATAGGATACTTGTTCATAAAGACACCCCAGCAAGAGCTCGGACTAAAGTTCTTACTAAATGTCAACAGCCAATGGAGTTGACAGGATCCTAAGAAGGGAGTGGGTATCATTTGTTCTGTTTCGCTGGCTCTTCTTCGCTGTCCGTGCCACAAATACCTATAACTAATACCTGACGTAATATCAATCTTATCGTGAGGCTTTTGTCCATAGGCGTTGCCAGATAATTGTGACATGGGGAGCCTGAGGTGCATGAGTGCAAAGGCTACTACAATAACGGAATTTTAGTCAAAGTCTCTTGGCTCCGACACTGCGTGAATACTTCGTCACCTCCCGTATCCGTCATTGAGAGAATCTTCTGGCTCCGCCATTGCTTGTATTGCACCATTACCGTTTGCCTTGAAGTCCACGCCCTCTCCATTTTTACATGACAAACTAAACGATGCGGCTTTGAGAAGAACCGGCGCGTCACATCGGTCTTTAAAATTGTCTCATCCTGGAACCGCCCCTGACATGATCAGGGTCAAAATAGGCATCTCTGTTGGTAAGCAAGGTGTGGGGTAGTTCTAGTTGGCTCGTGATGTAGTCTAGGCACCTCGCGTCGCGATAACTCCCGTTCAAAATATTGCGGTACGTTTTGCGTTATATTTGACTGTGTGAGTAAGGGCCGAAAAGTGACACGTGCCGACAGAATTTTAACAGTTTCTGTCGGCACTACACGATGGTTACGACAGCGGCACACCCGTACGTCTCGACCGTACGGCTCGCTCTCTCTCAGCTGACCGGCCGACCGCCGGCGCAGCGGCGACGCGCCGCGGCCGACAGCGCGCGACGTCACACGTTACGCACAGAGGCAGACTCAGTCGGCCCAGGCGGGCGGGCGCATAACACACGTAAAACATGAACAATGTTATAAAGGTAATATGAAGAGTTGCATTGCAAGTTATAGTCACCTGAACGAGAGGCGCAGCCAGGATTTTCTTAAGGGGGCCTACTCGAAAAAAGACGACGCAAGCGAAACCGCTTTCGGCACGCTTCGCGCGCCGGCAGTTTGTGGTTTGGTGTGGCAAAAAATCAAACATTTCTTCTTTGATCTAGTGTATTTTTGGTAGGGGGCCCGGCCCCACAATTTCGCTGCGCCCCCGACCTAAACAGTAAAACTATGAAAATATTCAGATGCGTGTGCTCTTCCTTAGTTTGCGCAAAAATCCGCCCGAGGTGCGTCCCAATATTTGCTCCCAGAGCCACCCCGTTATAGTTAAGGCATTACATTTTGGTATGACGCAGACAAGAAAGTGAGGAAAAGTCAACGCAATTTACGCTCTCGTCACAAATGGTTTGAGAACAGCAGGCGAAACAATCACAAGAGGGGGCGGGGATGGGAATCCGTCCCCTCATCGGAACAGATTCAATAGGGTGAGTGAACTGAGCTGTGTCGGGTATCTATAGGGTGAGTAAACTGACCTGTGTCGGGTATCTATTGTGGGGTTGAGATCGGGAGCTGAGTCAGCACTTCGAGAAACCGTTGTGAGGGCCCAGCAATACTAAAGGTGATGAACTCAAAGCGCAATGCATGGACATGACCATAATCCCATAGGGCATCATGCCAAATGAGCAGCTGTTGGAGGAGGCTCAACCCACTGGTGCCTGACACCACGCGGTGTGCATAGCCTTTACCCGCTGATGTTGATATCATGCAGTAGGCATAGTCTACATCTGCTGATATTTGACACCACGCGGTGTGTATATCCCACACCCTCTGATGTCCAGCACAACGCGGTGTGCATAGTCTACACCCGTTGATGTCTGACCACGCGATGTGTATAGCCTACATCCGCTGAGGTCTGACACCACGCGGTGTGCATAGCCTCTACCCGCTAATGTTGATATCATGCAGTAGGCATAGCCTACATCTGCTGATGTTCGACACAACGCGGTGCGTATATCCCATACCCGCTGATGTCCAGTACAACGGTGTGTTTCCCCTGTCCAGCACAACGCGGTGTGTATATCCCACACCCGCTGATGTCCAGCACAACGCGGTGCGTATATCCCACACCCGCTGATGTCCAGCACAACGCGGTGTGTATATCCCACACCCGCTGATGTCCAGCACAACGCGGTGTGTATATCCCACACCCGCTGATGTCCAGCACAACGCGGTGTGTATAGCCCACACCCGCTGATGTCTGGCACCACACCGGGGCATAGCCAACACCCTCTGATGTTTGACACCACTCAGCAGCATAGCCTACACCCGCTGATGTCTGACATAGCCTACACCCTCTGGAGTGTGGGGTGTAGCAAAACAAGCCCCTATTGCCATGCTGCATTGCCTGATGTTTGTTGTGAACTCCGATGCAGGGCGAGAAAATGTCACCATCACCCCCCTGCCGGATCTCCGTCCGCCCTTTGTCGCTGTGTCCATGCACGTGATGGGATTCTGCGCTTTGGTGTAGTGTATTATACTACGCTACACTGCACACCAATACGTCATGGCATCACGCAGTGTCGTAGCGACGTCACCAAACATCACATAACGTCACGTGACGTCTGGTGACGTCACCTGATTCGCGTGCCGTGCCACGGCGGGAACCGAGGCCAACTGCAGCGTGTTCGGCCTGGGTCGTCGCGCACGAGAGGCTCTCCGGAGGTTGTTGTTGTTTTTTTTTATTTGCGGAGGCGTCTTGCACTGCTGCCGATCTCCTCGGCCGAGGCACAGCATCGCTCGGCCGCTGTCGCGATGATCACTGCTTTGTGGCGGGCTTCTCGGTGACGGGCGTAGCTCTCCACCGGCGACGGGCGTAGCTCTCCACACACCCCGTCCAGCCCGTGGCGTGTACGAACGGTCTCGGAGTGCTCCACCAGCTACCGCGATGTTCGTCTCTGGAGAGCTACGGCGAGACTTTCCGCGTAACACGCCGCGGTGCCTGGTGCGGGCGACAACGTTGCGTGTCGTGCCGGCCAGCCGCCCATCGCGGGGCTCCGCCGCGTGCTGGCTGTCTGCTGATCGCAGCGTGCTTCCGCCGCCCCCATCAGCGGCAGGTCGCCACAGCAATCGCGCTTGTCGGTGACCTCGGCCGCGCGAGCCGGACGGACTGCTGGCTGGGGCGCTCGGCTGGTGGCCGAGGTGGCCTCTGCCCTCGGCACGTGGCCGGGTCAGAGGTCAGCCGCCAATCGGTGGCCAGCAAACAGCCGGTGAAGGATCGACACCGGCCGGCAAGTCATGGCGGACGATAATCGTGTCGAAATTAAAACGGCCGTTTCGGACGCTAGCTCTGCTGGCAGCTATAAGGGATGGAGGCGCCGGTTGACTTACACAATGTTTAATGCCTAACTCACAAGTTCGATGATATTTAGCCTAACGATTTCCTCCTATTTGTCACCCATAAGCCCCAGTGTGAGTATTGCACGTTTTCGGCGCCACCCCCGGTGGCTTGAAGTATACTTGTGGTATTAATTAAGCAGCAGGTTGAGTCCACCTTCACACAGTAAACCGAAGACATGATATGACATGCCAACTGTGTTGGCTGAGGCAGGCACGCCGCCGTCCGGCCGTCATCGCACGAGCACGACTCCGACAGGCGACACGGGCTCTTGCTGCTCTTCACCATCTGCCCATGGGTGATGGGCCATGGATCTCTCTCCCCATGGATCTCCGATCACCAAGACTCCCTTCTTTCTATGGATATGACCGGACCCAGGACAGGACCCATTTCCGCTGCCAGACAAGTGGCCTGACGAGGTGTAGTCAGTGGTCGGGCAGCAGTGAAGTGACCTGACGAGGTGTAGTCAGTGGTCGGGCAGCAGTGAGGTGGTCGGAGGAGGTGTAGTCAGTGGTCGGGCAGCAGTGAGGTGGCCTGACGAGATGTAGTCAGTGGTCGGGCAGCAGTGAGGTAGCCGGACGAGATGTAGTCAGTGGTCGGGCAGCAGTGAAGTGACCTGACGAGGTGTAGTCAGTGGTCGGGCAGCAGTGAGGTGGTCGGAGGAGGTGTAGTCAGTGGTCGGGCAGCAGTGAGGTGGCCTGACGAGATGTAGTCAGTGGTCGGACAGCAGTGAGGTAGCCTGACGAGGTGTAGTCAGTGGTCGGGCAGCAGTGAAGTGACCTGACGAGGTGTAGTCAGTAGTCGGGCAGCAGTGAAGTGACCTGACGAGGTGTAGTCAGTGGTCGGGCAGCAGTGAGGTGGTCGGAGGAGGTGTAGTCAGTAGTCGGGCAGCAGTGAGGTGGCCTGACGAGGTGTAGTCAGTGGTCGGGCAGCAGTGAGGTGGCCTGACGAGGTGTAGTCAGTGGTCGGGCAGCAGTGAAGTGACCTGACGAGGTGTAGTCAGTGGTCGGGCAGCAGTGAAGTGACCTGACGAGGTGTAGTCAGTGGTCGGGCAGCAGTGAGGTGGTCGGAGGAGGTGTAGTCAGTGGTCGGGCAGCAGTGAGGTGGCCTGACGAGATGTAGTCAGTGGTCGGGCAGCAGTGAGGTAGCCTGACGAGGTGTAGTCAGTGGTCGGGCAGCAGTGAAGTGACCTGACGAGGTGTAGTCAGTGGTCGGGCAGCAGTGAGGTGGTCGGAGGAGGTGTAGTCAGTGGTCGGGCAGCAGTGAGGTGGCCTGACGAGATGTAGTCAGTGGTCGGGCAGCAGTGAGGTAGCCTGACGAGGTGTAATCAGTGGTCGGGCAGCAGTGAAGTGACCTGACGAGGTGTAGTCAGTGGTCGGGCAGCAGTGAGGTGGTCGGAGGAGGTGTAGTCAGTGGTCGGGCAGCAGTGAGGTGGCCTGACGAGGTGTAGTCAGTAGTCGGGAAGCAGTGAGGTGGCCGGACGAGATGTAGTCGGTGGTCGGGCAGCAGTGAAGTGGCCTAACGAGGTGTAGTCAGTGGTCGGGCAGCAGTGAGGTGGCCGGACGAGATGTAGTCGGTGGTCGGGCAGCAGTGAGGTGGCCTGACGAGGTGTAGTCAGTGGTCGGGCAGCAGTGAGGTGGCCTGACGAGGTGTAGTCAGTGGTCGGGCAGCAGTGAGGTGGCCTGACGAGGTGTAGTCAGTGGTCGGGCAGCAGTGAGGTGGCCGTACGGAGTGTAGTCAGTGGTCGGGCAGCAGTGAGGTGGCCTGACGAGGTGTAGTCAGTGGTCGGGCAGCAGTGAGGTGGTCGGAGGAGGTGTAGTCAGTGGTCGGGCAGCAGTGAGGTGGCCTGACGAGATGTAGTCAGTGGTCGGGCAGCAGTGAGGTAGCCTGACGAGGTGTAATCAGTGGTCGGGCAGCAGTGAGGTGGCCGGACGGGATGTAGTCGGTGGTCGGGCAGCAGTGAGGTGGCCTGACGAGGTGTAGTCAGTGGTCGGGCAGCAGTGAGGTGGCCTGACGAGGTGTAGTCAGTGGTCGGGCAGCAGTGAGGTGGCCGTACGGAGTGTAGTCAGTGGTCGGGCAGCAGTGAGGTGGCCTGACGGAGTGTAGTCAGTGGTCGGGCAGCAGTGAGGTGGCCTGACGAGGTGTAGTCAGTGGTCGGGCAGCAGTGAGGTGGCCTGACGAGGTATAGTCAGTGGTCGCGCAGCAGTGAGGTGGTCGTACGGAGTGTAGTCAGTGGTCGGGCAGCAGTGAGGTGGTCGGAGGAGGTGTAGTCAGTGGTCGGGCAGCAGTGAGGTGGCCTGACGAGATGTAGTCAGTGGTCGGGCAGCAGTGAGGTAGCCTGACGAGGTGTAATCAGTGGTCGGGCAGCAGTGAGTTGGCCTGACGAGGTGTAGTCAGTAGTCGGGAAGCAGTGAGGTGGCCGGACGAGATGTAGTCGGTGGTCGGGCAGCAGTGAGGTGGCCGGACGAGGTGTAGTCAGTGGTCGGGCAGCAGTGAGGTGCCTGACGAGGTGTAGTCAGTGGTTGGGCAGCAGTGAGGTGGCCTGACGAGGTGTAGTCAGTGGTCGGCCAGCAGTGAGGTGGCCGGAGGAGGTGTAGTCAGTGGTTGGGCAGCAGCGAGGTGGCCTAGCGAGGTGAAATCGGTGATCGGCCAACAGTGTCTGCAGTACCGGGAAAACTGTGGCTATCGATATATTGGTGGCCTTTGCTTCTGACCATAAACAACATACGAAGAGGGCGTTGGGACACGTGCCAATGCCCCTTTCCCACCCCGCCATTTGTTTCGGATCTTAACTATTCACCCTATGACGTTGTCTGAAAAAGTTTTTTGTTTAAAAGTGTTGTAGGAATCGGATTTTACCCCCTACGCACGTACTCGGTCGCTCCTTTGTCCACGCTTCTGACACCTGGTGTGCCGGCGTGTGTTGCAGCGAGGGCAGCTTCCTGGAGCGGCTGCCGTCGGCCGTGGTGGGGCAGGCCAGCACGCCGGTCATCACCGAGGGGCCGCACAAGATCCGCGTCGAGCACGTCGACGGCGCCGCGGTGGAGCAGCCGTGCGGCGCCGGCGGCGAGACGCGGCCCGGCCCGCCCGAGGCGCCGCCGCCGGCGACCAGCCCCGGCGACGCCTACCGGATCATCAGCGACGTCATCTGCACACTGAGGCCGCCCTCGCCGGACGACATCGTGACGTCCGAGTGCAGCAGCGACGCCGGAGAGCAGAGCGCCACCGACGACCGCGCGCTGACGCTCTGCGAGACTGCAGAGCCATCTGTGGTGAGTAGTTGGAAACTCAGTGTTGGAAGTTGGCCGGCGTGTGTACTTGTTGGCTGTTATGAGCAGTAGCAGGAGAGCTGGCGACTGTGCACCAACTAGTTGTGTCATCGTCTCTGCCGCTGGTCCCGATGTTCGCAGTTCTGGGTAGCTGCTGGTTGAAACGCGGTCGTAATTTGGCCTGAGGCATGCCGAGATTCAGGGCTGGCGAGCCTGCCCGTTTCCAAGGATGCAAAACACAGTGGCGGTTAAGGGGTATCATCGTGGTCTGGTTCTAGTTTGTCAGGTTTGTCTAGTTTATCGGCACTTCGTGCAGTGCTCTTCTAACTATGCCAGTATTTTTCGGCTCCCCATGTTGTACGTGTCAGGAGGGCTCTCCTATCTTCTAGTTAAAACCGAGCCACAAGGCATACGGTTCAAGGTTTCCCGCTTCACTCTGGTATCTCTGACGTTACCTTTGTTCTAACCACATCATTGGGGCAATCTTATTTGCAGCGTTTTGGCCGGGAAGAGCTCTTTTTTCCCCAAGAAATATAGCACTCAGACCTCCCTGGATGAGAGTTTTTGTCTCCTCCACCTCCTGCTACATACAACTTATCGGAGATTGGAGAGGGTCCATTCTATATCTGACCAATGGTACGAATGGTATGGGTTTATTAACTTGGGAGCCAGGAGAGCATGGTTCCACCCCGCCACTCATACTTTTCGTGATCTTGAGCCCTGCAGGGCAAAATTCCGCCCCCCACCCCCCCCCCCAACTTGTCATCAGCGTTCCCACGTCCTCGGAATGGGTGATGATTAATCCTGAAGTCTGGGTCAGGTCTGGGATGTTACCAAGTCTCCATAGATAATGTTGACACATTTTGTGTGAGGTCGTGCTATTACTTCGTCTCTTTAAGTAGTGTTGGTACATTTTGACCAAGGCCATGCATTTACCTCGTCTCTGTAAGTAGTGTTGGTACATTTTGACCAAGGCCACGCCTTTACCTCGTCTCTGTCAGTAGTGTTGGCACATTTTGGTTAAGGTCGTGCCTTTACCTCGTCTCTGCAAGTGCTGTTGACTTGAAACATTTTGGTCGAGGTCGTGCCTTTTGCTTGCACTGTAGTTAAGATGTCTGTGTGGTGTTCGTGTTCATGCTGTGGATTGTTTCCCATACCATGCTGTATCTTCGGTGGCCTTTCCAGTGCGATATAAGGCTATCGATCTGGACTTACCTTCGGGAACTTGCGTGTCACACGTGCACGCTGCGGCATTTGGATGGTCTGCAGTTAAATGCAGTGACCATTTGCATGCCAGCAATAACCGGCTAGCAATTGCATAACAAGCCTGGTATGAAAATGCGATCAAGAGGATTTGGCCCAGCGTGGCTTCTTGATTATGGTCGTAAACTATCTTTGAAACTGCGGCGTTAAATAAGGTGGTAACCCTCGCCCATGCACGGAATATTTCCTCCTTTCCCAGTGAAGAGGAGGTTGTTGCGCCCTCCAAACGTTCCAAAGGGATAATCCTCGGGACATAAAGCAATACCTGTGTGTTGCACGCGACGAAATATCACGATTAATGTCTGATTATATACTTCCGGCTACTGGTGGACCTCTCAGGTGAGACTAAAAGCTATTTTTCCGCACAAATGGGTAATATTTCGGTTTAATTGTAGCCTGCATACAAAGTTATCAAATCAAAGTGTCAAATGTTCAACATAATGTTCCTCAGTATCGTGCGATACTAACGGTGTGAGTTTTGTAAAATTTTGGACCGATGAGTCACGGGAGATATGTGGTCGAGGTGATTGTCTCCTTTCGGAAACGTCTTGCTTAAATATTGCCCGAAATCACGTCGAAATTAACCCCATTGGTGACTCATAAGCCGACAAAAGTTACCCGGGGCTGAAGTTTGGCCTATAGCCTTACACGACCTCGGCAAAGTAAACGAGCTATGCAAGCAGGGCAGTTGCGTTGTCCCCCACCCGAACATAACCAGCATTGGCTATTTTATGTTTTGGCAATTTAGGAGGTCAAGGGCTGATGTTTTGTGACTTTGGTGGCAAAAGGCCTGACATGTTCCATTCATGACGTCATAAGCATGGCCGCCGCCACAGGGGGGGGGGGGGGCAGTGGACGAGTCACCGAAGCTTCGTAAAATGAATTATGTCTGGCGTTACATGGAAAAAATCGACTTGACGACTGTCTCGTCCTCCCCGACCCCTATACAAAATCCCCAGCAACAATTGCAGGTCAGTGCCCTGACACGACATCTTTATTCCTGCTTTCATCATAAGGTAAGTGGAAGATGCCACATCAGCGACACCGGGCGTCCGCGCATTAGCACACCGTTTCCCTGACTCGCGACCGGATGTAGAACGCTGTCTGGGTCAGATTTCGGAGAATGGCCAGGAGTACGGCAAACACTCGGCTGGTGGCGGACCGTGTGCTTCGCTCCAGCTATGGACTCGCTTCTGGTCTACCCCAAGTGCTCCCAGAAGCGCCCCCGGAATCGCTACCGGAAGTGACGTCACCAGCCATCAGCTTTCGATCAGAGGAACTTGACATCCACACACACGCACACGACAAGCAGAGGATTATCGATCACCTGTAGGAAAATGATCTGGTCTGGCACGTTCGCCCCCGTGCGCGGGGGCGGACCCGGGCGCGGGGGCGGACCCGTGCGCGGGGGCGGACCCGTGCGCGGGGGGCGGACCCGGGCGCGGGGGGCGGACCCGGGCGCGGGGGGCGGACCCGGGCGCGGGGGGCGGACCCGGGCGCGGGGGCGGACCCGGGCGCGGGGGGCGGACCCGGGCGCGGGGGGCGGACCCGGGCGCGGGGGCGGACCCGGGCGCGGGGGGCGGACCCGGGCGCGGGGGCGGACCCGGGCGCGGGGGGCGGACCCGTGCGCGGGGGCGGACCCGGGCGCGGGGGGCGGACCCGTGCGCGGGGGCGGACCCGGGCGCGGGGGCGGGCGCTGGCGCGGGGGTGGACCCGGGCGCGGGGGCGGACCCGGGCGCGGGGGCGGACCCGGGCGCGGGGGCGGACCCGGGCGCGGGGGCGGACCCGGGCGCGGGGGCGGACCCGGGCGCGGGGGCGGACCCGGGCGCGGGGGTGGACCCGGGCGCGGGGCGGCGGACCCGGGCTTGGGGGCTGCGGACGCCGGGCGCGTGGGCGGACCCGGGCGCGGGGGCGGACCCGGGCGCGGGGTGCAGACCCGGGCGCGGGGGGCGCTGGCGCGGGCGCCGGCCGATCCCTGGCTAGGTCGGCTGCAGACGCCCGGCGCAGGCGCGGGCGCGGGCGCCGGCCGATCCCTGGCTAGGTGGGCTGCGGGCGCCCGGCGCAGGCGCCCTCGCCCCGCCGGGCGCCTGGTATGCAGCGGCGCAGCGGCCATCGTCCAGCTCAATGGCCGTGCGTTGGACGCCCGGCAGGACACCGGGTGGGCCGCCGACCGTGTTATGTTTGGCACCGACAGCCATCTACCCGCCCGCACGGCGTACGCATTCCGCAACTGCGGCCCAAACTACGCCGGCCCACGTAAATGGCATCAAGCACGGAGACTGAGCCGGAGTCAGGGTACTGGTCGTCGCTTTAGCTGGCACGTAAACATGAAAATATGTCGGTGACGGATGAAAGCGTTCTGAATTTTTGTCATTCTTTGGGAGGACAGAATCTCTTGTCAAGTAGACTTGGGAACATTGCTCTGGCACGCAACACCAGTGGCGGATACAGGGGGCCAACTCCCAGGGGTGCCATGTGCCTCATCCCACCCCCAAAATAGCCTGATTGGAAGAAAATTGGCCTTCATAAAAGATTAACGAAAATAAAACTAAGCACGTCTTTCGTGAGACCTACTGCTTTAAATTCAAACTCATGTCTCGCGCTATCCAAATCAGATGAGTTTCCGAAAATTGAAGTTCATTTTTCTGTTTTGTTCCCCGTAGCCGAGTCAAAGCCGGTTGGCGGTACACGCCAGTGTGCCACACCGACATTGCTTTCACACAGTGGCTGACATGCCTGCCCCACGGCGGGATACAGCTCCTGTAGGTGCGGACCTCAGCCGTAAACTCGGGGAGCTTCACCGTACTATATGCAACTTGTACATACCAAGCCATACGTAACCTGTATCTATTAAGTAAGCTGTGCTAAGTGATTCTTAAAGATTTCATGAGTCATTCAGGACTGTCCATGGACTATGTTTGGTGCACGACCAGATCGAATGTACCGATGCTCGACTTATCCAAGAACTTTAGACCGCTAACTCAGTCTGGAAGGTCGCGAGCTGCCACCACTATACAGACCACGCACACCGTTGGATTTCTCTCGGGACAGGCGAACGGCCTATTTTGTCCAGCGCCTCTGGTGGAACTTGTGGCAAAACGACAAGCGGGGTGGTTGCCACCCTGCCGGGTGTGGCGAAACGATTGGTGAGATGGTAGCTACCTTGACAGGTGTGGCGGAACGGTCAGCGAGTTGGTGGCCACCCTGCCGGGTGTGGCGAAACGATGAGCGAGGTGGTAGCCACTTCCGACGGGTGTGGCGAAGCGCTACCACTGGTGATAACTAACCTATGGTGTGGTGTTTGGGCGCGCCTGATGGTTGTTACCCACCCATTTAATTAATATGAAACACTATGACTGCGCACTCTAATCGCCTAGAGTATCTCGAACTAAATTGTGCGAAAGCACCGCAAATAGATTTCGTGGTGCTCCATCTGGGCTCGGTTAGTGATTCTTATCGCATTTCATCCGACTTAGCATTGCATTACGTACAGTTCTTAAATTATTCCATGCAGCTGGCTGGTCCTCGTTATAGTTGGCTGGTATTGCATGCACGCGCCATTCCCGGTACGACTATGATTGGGCCGAGGTGAAGTTAGAGGGTTTGCATGCACCGCAAGCTTGTCTCCCGTCCTCTTCGTGTTTGTGCTGTCAGAAGTGTTCTCCCATGGCGCCATCTTGATGATATCTGGAGCAGGATTTTCATAAAAGCTGCTCATAGCACTCATTTACATAGCCCTATCGCCAGAGGTGGCTTGCAGTTTCCAATTGCTTAATGTAGCAATTACTTGAAGCTTAAAGCTTGGTTCACTGAAACAAAGTGCAGAATGTTGCCGTAGGCTATTCTATGGTTAACTTGCCTGAAGCCATTCTACTCTCAAGGTTAGGAATCCGATTGCATGACGTAATCTGTGCGCATTTGACTTTCAAGTTAATTTCGTGCGAAACGAAGCGGCCGTGGTGCTCCCGTGAAGTGAAAAAATTGATCTCTGTCTTGATCCGATGAGCAATATTTGGACCCGACTGACGTCCACCCGCTATCATGCGCGCAGGCCTCGGGCATGAATCAAAATACTTTCACAGACTGCCGCTGAGGTGCATGGTCTCCCTTTCGTGCATCGCATTTTTCTGGTCGTGAACAATTCCTGTATGTTTTGCTTCTAGTATGGAGTGCTGGGTCCAGACCCAGGCCTTCTTTTCTTTTTACTCCCAATTCGCATCTTTTGAATCCAGTTAATGCCGTATATTTTGACAATGCAAAGGCTTGAAAGTGTTTCACACCGATGTTTTCCTCGAGCCCAATCATGTTGATGACATGCACCAACGACCTCTCGCGATGTTTCTACGTAATCTCGCCATCTCATGACGAATGAAGGTCTTGCAGAACAATAATGGTATGCATGAATTCCAATATTATTGGCTTGAACTGAGAACGAGGCTACAGTCACGTGCATGTGGACAGTATCGCAATGCACCTGAGGGCTTGAATAGAGTGACCGATCAGGTTGCATCCAGATATTGTTTCAAATATTTTAGTTACGTTTTGATTTGGACCAACGGTCAATGCAAAGCAGATGCAGTGTTCTTCTGTTGCTACTTACCGCAGCGCTTCGAGTATGTATCATACCACGTGCTCCTTGCTTAGTTTGAAGTTTATATAATGCTCCTCCGGCTGTATGTGATCATTCTCATCAACAGTAATTAACAGTAACTGTCTTAAATACCCATATATGATGAAACATACGAAACATTTTGTGAGAGACTATTCCATTAACTACCATTATCGGAAATTTTGAATCGCAAGCCGGATAACGTACATAGGAGAAACGCAAATTATTAGCTGCTAGGGGAAACATTACACCTGCCTCATTTCCATTACGTGCTCTTCTATGTGCATATACATTTTCATTCTTTTATTCATTTTATGATGTGCAAATAGCTTAGATGGACATCAAATGGTGGTAGCCATCAGAGAGGTCAGGAACAGTAGATTAAAAAGGAAAACGAGATGTCTGCTACAATAACAGTAGCTACAATAGCGACTTTGGACCACTGGATTATACAATAGCAGTTGAGGGCGACTTGTAGCTCGGTGCGGCTGAACAGCGTGATGTCAGGAACAGCAGGCTGATGCTGCGACGCACATCCGTATGCTTGCTCTTGAATCACTAGTGGGGCTGTCCCGAATTTGTCAACAATTCCGGTTAGAGCGCCTGCAATAGTTGTTCTTTTCATACACATATACGTGGAGCCTGCTATTCCTTTCGGAATCTTGAGCTGTCTCTGCGCTGTCAGGACCCCTCCGTATATTCGACACAGCAAGTCTAATAATACAAATTTAGCATTAGGCCCTACTTTGGTGCATGGGCGAGCCACCTCAATCCCCTGCGTATTTTAATTAGCTTGCTATGAATTAGGTTGATTAACTAATGTGTTTCATATATAACAGTTCTAGCATTGCTTGACCCTCCCAAAGCCTCCCGGAAGCCCTGCCCCTAGCTACTGGGACGCCGCATCCTCACTTAGAGATTAGAGATGCAACATCGACCATACGGTGTTGGCCGGAAGAAAGCACCCTCGTGTGTGGGCCACACCCTCGCTGACATTCGGATGTATTGCAATTGTTACCAGGGTCCACATGTTGATCAGTGGTGTGGTAAGCTTGATTTAAGACTACTGCAATGTGCTTCATAAAATATGCACAGCATTTCCAGGTAGTAGAGCTAGTTGATCTTCGCAATTTACAATTAACAATTTTCACAATTTGGTTCACAATTAAGTCATCAACTTTGGCACTGCTGGGTACCCCTCCAATAATTTCTTGGAAGCTTCACCCCTTTTCCAGGTGGTGGTTCCTATACTATAAACCTAATGTTGAAATCCAAAATTTAGGTCATATTGAAGTACGTTTTGGTAGAAGTTAGTCAAATGGTACTGATATATCACCTGTGAAGACCATAGCCTCCAGCCCACATGTAAGAAACGTATTCGTGCTATGTTCATGTCTTGTGAATATGCAAAGTAGTAGCATGTTTTGACTTCCTTTGTCCGTTTTAGCAACAACAGTAAATGAAGTATTTGTGACTGACCTACGTACATGCAGATACCCACACACGCATGCACACACACACACACACACACACACACACACACACACACACACACACACACACACACACACACACACATATATATATATATATATATATATATATATATATATATATATATATATATCATTAGATCGATCTGAATGTCTCGTTCTCGCTCGTCTGTTCCAAATATATTGTTTTTCTAACGTTCCCGCTGGCATTGCGCTACAGGCTAAGCTAATTTTCGGTGAAATATTAGCGTTTGCTTCTACCTGGTTAACACCTGCAAAACACTCACTGTATCTATCTTTTAAGCAGTATGCTTTGGCCTTGACTATTGGTGTACTTGCCCATGTTGTGAATCTGGAATATATTACTGGAATATAACACTGCATTATATGACCCGAACGCAATACGATTTCGAATGCATATGTTATCAAATCCATTTCGTGACTAAAATATCTGCCCTCAAAAACTTGCTTCAGGGTGCACACCTCACCTTGCTTCGGGCGACATCGTTGGAGGATTTCGGGTGCGATGCATTCCAAGCAGTAACAGTTGATTATTCATAACAGTAGCAGTTGGTTGCTCCAAACAGTAGCAGCTGGCTACTCCTAACAGAAGCAGTTGGTTACTCGTAACAGAAGCAGTCCGTTCCTCCTCATAGTAGCAGTGGGTTACTCTGTTAGGACTAACAGAAGCAGTCGTTTACTCCTAACAGTAGCGTCCGGTCATTCATGCGACTTCCGAGTGGAGTTGAGGGTCGGATAATTCCTTCCGCTATGCCCTAAAACGATCCCTGTGTATCATACCTTCGACGGCGCTCGGGAACTTTCCAGCGATTTTGCATCACCTGTGAGTGACGTCACAGAACAGGTTTGTAGTGGCTTGCGGCAGTATTCTGAGAACAGCTTGCACCACCCGGTTGACTGGTGACGTCATTAACGTGGCGCGATCCGGGCGCCTGGTTCCGGAATGTTCACACCAGGCCACAACATCCATATAGGCAAAAAGCGAGAGCGTCACTGCATTGACGCAAGCTGTGACGTCACTGAAGCAGAAGATCCAGACAAAGCCACGGTACCTTCACCATCGCGCATCGCGTATGATAGTACAGTGCCGGATGGTAAACAGTACCACATACTGATACCATAATGTATCACGTAATCATATATTATACCTCTGGTCTGCCTGGTCCAGGCAAGGTAGCGTTCAAGTCGCATCGCGCCTCGTATTTAGCTGGCTGCTCGGAGGGTCAGGCGGCAACTGGCTTGGTGCAGGCGGGATCCGCCAGTGTCGGAGAGACCACCCCCTCCCGGTGGGTATCAGGCGGGACCCGCCGGTGCCGGAGAGACCACCCCCTCCTGGTGGGTATCAGGCGGGACCCGCCGGTGCCGGAGAGACCACCCCCTCCCGGTGGTTATCCTACTTCGACCGACAGCGTTGGTGGCTGACCGGACGGACGGAACTGCCGTGTTCGATTATGAGCTGGAGCGAGGCTCGAGCTGTTCACTTCCGTGTATTGCGACAAGTTCAGCTGAGCGACCAGATCCGGTCCGACTCGACTGCCATGCTGTTCAAACACTGATGCAATTTTAGTTACAGCGTTTCCAGTCCTAATTTCTTCACTCAGAATCACATCGGCCTTTTATTTTTTAATTGAAGCATTTCATTACAATCCCCTCTCTGAAGCATGCACGTTTTTTGTTTGTTAAAAAGTTGCATGGCAGAACTTATGCGATGCCGAGCCAGCCAGCTCCGGCAAAGCGCCAGTCAACTAGCCGTCGGTCACGTGGTTATGATATCATGTGACGCGGCCTGCGTTCTCCGAGTCCGGGAGACCTCGTGACTGGCGTTAATCCGAATGAGGGCGTTGCGCCGAGCGGTTTTATGCGGCATAAACCGAGCGGGAACGCTGCGAAAGAGAAATGGACCATGATGCAACGCGACACCTACGGCATGTTCACAACACGGCTTAGTTTGTAAGATGCGATAATAGTTAGATGGTTTTGAGCATTCCTTGACCAATATGAAGCTCGGCATAGTCCACTGAAGTTTCGGATACGCACACCATATTTGGAAGACAGGTCCTCTTTCAATAATATTGCAGACGATTTCGACTGAAGCGGGTTTTTTTTTCAGTTCACAATTTGTCACCGCCGCCACGTTTCACCATGGCAAGTAACACAAATAGCTGACGGACAGGCCTCTGCATTCAGTCTTTGGTCACAGTACGGCGCCAACGCATGGCTTCACACGCACAACTACGGGCCACGGCCAGACGCGATCTGGTTCCGCCTTCCGCTCGGCGCCGGGGCGTCTCCGCCCTCGGACCAGATCCGGCGGCGGCACGTCAGCACCAGCCAATCACGGCCCCGGACACGGCCACTGCGGGCCAGCATCACGCAAGGGCCGACCGACGTCCGCTGCACCGTCCGTCGACTGACCGCTGCCGCGCCGACTTCCGCCGGCCGGCCACCGCCGAAAGGTCGCCAACAGGTCGCATGTCGACAATGAAGGCACTGATCCCGCAATCCGTTTCCAGTGCGGAACATCGAGCAGGCGTTCCAAATTTAAATACACCGCCGATTTGTCGGAAGGGGTTTCATTAATTTTTTTAAGTTCCTGCACTTCTGCACAAATTGGACGCAATAGGGTGTACGTACGTCTTTATGGGCTGCCAAGAGTTGCGTTGCGGTCGGTCCCCGTTGCGTTGTGCCGATGCGGTCGGTCCACAAGTTGCCCCTGGTGTGGTGCCTGGTGCTGTGCCTACAGCAGGGGTCTGTATCTGGCCCTCGCTAGTCCATCACCCCCAATGGCACCTCATGCTGCTATGCTGCACCACGCAAATGACCGCGAACGTGTCCAGCTCCTGTTCTCCTCGGTGGCGGTGACTGTGAACTCAAGAACACAAGACCGTCCGATACAGGTCAACAGGTCATCAGGTCGGCAGCGCATCATCCCTAGCCGCTGGAAACAGGCCAATGTTGCCGAATTTTTAGTGATGAGGGACATGTCGAGCCTGGCAAGTTACCCGTTGTGCTTTCTGTTGTCAGTTTTGAACAGTCATCCCTCAGACAAATTATCAGCTTCTGAGGCATGCTGCTCCACTTTTTTCCATCTCAGCATTGCTTTGGCTCCTCGGCAACTCTTGTGCAGCCAACCTGACGCACTTCTTCACCTTACACTGAACTCCATATCCCACAGACATCAGGGACTGTCCATCAGGTCGACATTACCTATGAGAACTTCTCGTCGCCTTCCAAAGTTGTAATCACAAGAAGGTTCCAAAGTCAGGAATTTGGGGACGAGTGGTCTAGGGGTAAGATGCTCGTCTCACAATCGAAAGGTTGTGGGTTCGAGTCTCACCTGTCGCTACTCTTCGCCCGCGACCAATCGGCGTGAGAGATTGGCGACGCTACATGACTCAACGGTCGACGTGTCGTAAAACCGATAACCAGCAAAGTCAGGAATTGCAGAAAAAGAAATTCACAAAGGATTCACATAATATCCATCAGGTCGTTGGCAGAGTGATCGTGAACGGCAGAACTCCCCAGTGGACTGGGGAGATTTTCCGGGGGAGTTCTCCCACCTCCCACATGTTTGAGGTAGCAATGTTGGCTCCCTTCTTGTTCTTCCTCTTGATCCATAGCCTGCTTTCTGTTCTCATGTCGTCCGCACGTGTTGTACATACGGCCTGTTTCGCAATTTACCACCAGGGATCCAACTCCCAGGGTCCCCTGTTACTTCAAGCAGATTTAGATCGTCTGCACCCGAAGTTGTCTGTCTACCTGACGCTCCCATATTAACCGCCGGAAGTGAGGGATTTCGATCGTCTGCGCGCCTAGTCTCCGCCTCACGCCGCCACCTCAAGCCCCGGAAGTGGAGGTGTAGATCATTTGCGACCTTATTCGCCTGCCTGACCCCGCCACCTCAAGCCCCGGAAGTGCCCGTCATGCACGGCTACTGAAGATTTCGTGATGCAAAATCCAGGATTGGAGGCATGATTGCAGAAATTTATATCTTTGTTTGCATTCCTTGTGAGTGGTATCATTGGGCCATATCTTGCCTTTGTTATGTGTGAATATGCAAATATCTTAACACAAATTGTATGAATGGCCAAACAAACTGACCTCTAAGTAAAGGGAATTTGGCTTGAGTGTTTTAGTGGACGGAGATTACTGGGTGTGTTGCTCTTCAACTGACGCTTGGAGCTTCCCTTACCAGGACGGGAAAGGAGATGTGGGTGATGGGCCCTCCCAGGTGTTCGGGAGAGAGAGAGAGAGAGAGAGAGAGAGAGAGAGAGAGAGAGAGAGAGAGAGAGAGAGAGAGAGAGAGAGAGAGAGAGAGAGAGAGAGAGAGAGAGAGAGAGAGAGGCAGCCTTCCATTGTTATTTTAAGTCGTCATATTTAGCATTGCAGGACATACGCAATACTTCCTCTGCAGCTGCGCCCGTTGTGTGCCCTGAGGTGTCACACTCACGCTCGTCCCTCCAACACTGCGTTATCAAGCGTCATTTGAAGTGAAAAGCCGCATCAAATATACCAACTAGTTTTTCATCGGCAGCATGCGCATGCCACCAAAACAAGGTCACTAGGGGTCGTTGGACGAGCGATGGTAAGTGATGAGTCCGTAATGAAGTCGAACGTGGCTACGTGCACATCACTCATATGATATGCTCCTCTGGTTTGTATCGTCCCAGCATCAGAGCTGAAAAGACGCGCTCCACTACGGAGCTGCAGTGTCAGCTCTACACAGCCCTGTGTCAGGGAGCGCGTCGCCCTGCTGCAGCTCGACCTGACCGGTCGCCGTGCTGCTCCGGGAGACACAGGTCAGCGGGTCACCTGCCGCAGGCGACCAATGGTCCGGCTGGCCGCCGAGTGAGCCAATTACCGAGGAAGCCCGACAGGGGGTCACCGGGGTGGTTCCAGAAGAAGCGGCTCACCGCAGCGCGTGGCGCTTCCAGAGGTTCACCAGATACAGCTGCCGGGGACGGCCGCCGAGCGTGGCCGCGCCGGTGAGCCAGGTCCCAGGCTCACAGTCGGACGCGATCCCGGCGACCTTTCATCGCACAACGACGGCACACGAGCCTTGAAATTAATACAATGCCACGCAAGCGGATCACAGAGGCACCGAGTGTGGAGAGCGTTCGCTTAATGCGCGTACTGGGAACGCTGGCGGCGGCGGCCCATTAGCGCGAGTCCTGCGGCGTCCTGATCCTGGGGCGTCCTGAGCCTGGGGAGTCCTGAGCCTGGGAAGTCCTGAGCCTGGGGAGTACTGAGCCTGGGGCGTCCTGAGCCTGGGGCGTACTGAGTTTGGGGAGTACTGAGCCTGGGGCGTCCTGAGTCTGTGGAGTACTGAGTCCTGAACCTAGAGCGTACTGAGTCCTGAACCTAGAGCGTACTGAGTCTGGGGTGTGCTGAGCCTGAAGTATTTTGAGACTGGGGCGTGCTGAGACTGGGGAATACTGAGGCAGGCGTGTGATGAGGCTGGGGAATACTGAGGAAGGCGTGTGATGAGGCTGGGGCGTACTGAGCCTGTGGTGTCCTGAGGCAGGCGTGTGATGAGGCTGGGGCGTACTGAGCCTGTGGTGTCCTGAGGCAGGCGTGTGATGAGGCTGGGGAATACTGAGGCAGGCGTGTGATGAGGCTGGGGAATACTGAGGCAGGCGTGTGATGAGGCTGGGGCGTACTGAGCCTGTGGTGTCCTGAGTCCGCCGGTTTCTGGGTAAGACCGACAACGTACCGTATTGTGCTGCTCGTCACAGTTGTCCACGCGATATGTGGGGGTGTAAGGGCGCATCGACATCGTTCGTAGTTCAGTGCGTGTTCCTGGGTTCCACTTCTTGATCCCGGAACCTGAACTATTCGTGGAAAAATATTATTGGAAGCTTATTCCGATAGGCATTGCATCAACGGCCCGATAATTTTCTAACAGCCCAACCAAACTATAAGCTTGGTATTGAAGAAAGCAAATGCAACAGGTACATGTCAAATGTCATAAAGCAACATTTTCTTCTAAAGTTGAATGATGAGTCGTCTCTTTGGTCGAAGTTCTCCCTCCCTCGGCCTCCCTCCCCGTATTCGTTTGTATGGCCGTGTGCCAAATGCACACATCCAGTCCCAATAAGTTTGCACCAAATAAGTGAGTGACATTTGCCTGGCATGGCTCGACCAATATTCATCTAACAGAGCGTGCATGGGCGGCTATCAAGGTACGCGGATGTTGCAAACATTACACTGGGCTTTCACGAATTGCGTATGCCATGTCATACCCTCCATAGTGTCAGAAGACTAGTGCGACTCCGAAACATTTCCGAGGGTATCTTTTCAACAGCTGAGTGAATCCCGCTCATGCGTAGTGCGAGCAATGCTAGCGTGCGTGTGTGTTATTGATCTCGACATTATCTGGCGTTATTAACCCCTGTTAACATTCGATGACCATTTGGAGCCTTCAGCATCGTGATGTTATTTCAGGCTCTGAGCTCGAATCGGGCGTCGATTTCTACTGCAGAGCATTTGACATTAGCAGTTTGCAACAAGATTTTGCACCCATCATCGAAGAGGTGATTGGTATGACCTGAACCGAGCCGTTCCCAGTGGTGATGGGTATGACCTGAATCGAGTCGTACCCAGTGGGGATAGGCATGACCTGAACTGAGTCGTACCCAATGGCGATGGATGTGACCTGACTCGAATCGTACCCAGTGGCCATGGGTATGACCTGAATCGAACCGTATCCAGTGGCGATGATGGGTATGACCTGAACCGAACCATTCCCAGTGTCTACAGCGTGACACATCATAGTTGTTGAAAAATCATTATTGTTGTATAACTATTGTTGAAAAAAATAATACACGATACAGAGGGGGTAAATTTGACAAATACAGAATAGTAACTAATTACATATAACCTATAATTTGTCAATGGATTGCGACTGAATTTCATATTTCTCTCTTTTTGAGACAAGTAGACTTTGACCTCTCGGTGCCCGCTCTCCCTGCCAAGATGAACGGCAGGCGACGTCATATGGCCTAGGCTGCTTAGCACGTTTTAAACCAATAAACAACAACAACAACGATCTGATTTGAATTGTTATCCAGTGACCAAAGTGTGAAAAGTTGGTGTCAGCAGCAAGATTGTGTTGCAGACGACATTCCCCATTTTCGTCTGGTTTCGCGGCCACTCCGTCTGGAAACACCACGAGAATCGGAACAGTCCCCCGTACCCTGCGAACGCTGCGAAATGTGCACCGGCGCGGAGTATTGTATGTATTGGTGTGCTGCGGTGGTCCTTGTTCCCCGGCCACCTGACCCGGTGTTCCCCAGCCACCTGACCCGGCGCTCCCCGGCCACCTGCTCAGGCTATCTGACCAGGTGTTCCCGAGCCACCTGACGCGATGTTTCCCGGCCACCTGACTGGGTGCTCCCCAGCCACCTGATCGGGTGCTCCCGAGCCACCTGACTGGGTGCTCCCCAGCCACCTGACCGGGTGCTCCCGAGCCACCTGGCCGGGCGCTCCCGGCCACCTGCCGGCCGGCGCCGGCTGTACAGTGCAGTGCGCCGACAGAGCCGGCGCCGGCTGTACAGGGCAGGGTGCCGACAGAGCCGACGCCGGTCGGCAGCGGCTCGGAGCCTCCTCGGCCGGGTGTCATCAGTAGCTGTGGGCCGGTCGCCGACGTCGGGCTGCCCGCCGAGTTGGCCGCGCGCGGCGTGGCTGTGCAGTGGGCACCGATGGTGCTGCGACGCAAGAAAAACCGACTCCGGATTCAGGTGAGACGCGTGTCCATCGGCACCTCGGATGGTGTCGAGTTCGGTGATGGATCCACCGGTGCCTGATGTGAATCTGTTGTTGTTTGGAGACTTCACACGCGCCTGCGATCGGTTCACACGTGGCGGCCCGCACGGCTGTGGTCAGTTCACACGTGGCGGCCCGCACGGCTGTGATCAGTTCACACGTGGCGGCCCCCACGGCTGTGGTCAGTTCACACGTGGCGGCCCGCACGGCTGTGATCAGTTCACACGTGGCGGCCCGCACGGCTGTGATCAGTTCACACGTGGCAGCCCCCACGGCTGTGGTCAGTTCACACGTGGCGGCCCGCACGGCTGTGATCAGTTCACAGTGGCGGCCCGCATGTTCTGCGTCCGCGCGGTGTGATCAGTTCACACGTGGCGGCCCGCACGGCTGTGATCAATTCACACGTGGCTGTGATCGGCGGCACTGTGGGGACGAGTTGTCGGTCGGACGTCGGCAATGGTCTGGGCTCAGACATTGGCCCTGTTGATCGGGCATTATTATCGGAAAAAAACTGGGGTCCAAATGCCCTCAGTCCTCCCAAGTATGTCGAAGTCCTTATGGTTTTGCTTCACTGGGGGCACCAG
Source organism: Ashinkailepas kermadecensis (assembly GCA_034440615.1). Classification (NCBI taxonomy): domain Eukaryota; kingdom Metazoa; phylum Arthropoda; class Thecostraca; family Neolepadidae; genus Ashinkailepas; species Ashinkailepas kermadecensis. The sequence continues at coordinate 88,466 of JAOTOM010003217.1, forward strand.
ATACAAATTTAACTTTTCACTGGCTGAGGTGCCCCACTGCTAGAACAAGAAGCCCCTGGTGAAGAATTAAAAGGAAAATTATGGCCCCCTCCCTCACGCAGCTGCAGCATTAGATGTACCCAATGCTTCCTCATTTGACATTTCACAAGTCATGATGCCCTGAATTGAGAGGGCTCTCACCTTAAAAAACCTTAAAAGCATCTTTACAAGGCATGTAATCATTTGAAGGCCTGGAGTCTTAAAGGATCCTCTAAAGCCTCACTGTGCCCTTCTGGTAGCTCAAGTTGCCTGTTGAACGGCCGGAGTGGGACTTGGAAATTGCAGGGACGCCTTTTATAGGTAAGTACCTTTCAGCACAGTGGAATGTCCCTGCTAATTTCCGAAGTGCACGTTGCTGGCGTCACCACGCCTCTCTCGTAGGTCGAAGTTCCCACAGATGACTTAGATGCGACCTCAGCAGATTAAGTTGACCTCGATGGATAGGTCATACTATGCTGTCGTATGGACAGATGAGGGGATATGCATTACTCTTATGCACTACCCTTATGTTAAAGTGTGCAATAGTTGGTGGATGGAGCTTAGATATTCCATGTCGGATGAGGGCAAGGGTGTCTTGCTGGAAGCAGTTTTCTTGTTCGTAGATGGCCTACATGACTTATTTGGGACCAGCTTACGTCGTGTACTCCGTCCCTCCATGAACATTTACATCCACAAGTGTGACGAAAATTATGGGCGAAGTTATTTTCACCGATGTCCTAGTGCGGGAGCAGCAACACTGACATATTTCCTTAGTTGTAATCAAACATACCAAAGTGGTATTAACCGTGCCGGTTCTGCCGCTTCACCTCGGATCGCTCATGTTGAATCCGAAGCGTTGCAACTTTGGTGCATCTGCGGGATCAAACTATCTGAAGACGACGCCAGATTCCATTTGGCCGCCCTTCCACCCGCCAGTCCCACTGGCAATGCCGGATGACCAGCACGCCGCTCATACAGCACATCGACCTGCTCCAGTCTGCCAATATCACCGGCGCGCCCGATTCTGGGCACATGAGTTCCCGATGCGGAGGTCGTAGTCGCGTGAACATTTGCAGCGGGAAGTCTTCCTCTGCGGCAGTACAAGGCGGTCAACTGTCGCTAGTACATGGTGATAGAGAGGGTGATCAACATGATGATGCTGTTAGCCGGACCCGTGTCCGTCGAGGTCCCCGGCCCGCTGCTAGGTGGACCCGTGTCTATCGAGGCCCCCGGCGTGGTGCTAGGTGGGCCCGTGTCCGTCGAGGCTCCCGGCGTGGTGCTAGGTGGACCCATGCCTGTCGAGGCCCCCGGTGTGGTGCTAGGTGGACCCATGCCTGTCGAGGCCCCCGGTGTGGTACTAGGTGGTGTCTGTCGAGTCTCTCGACCCGTGTCTGTCGAGATCCCCGGCCCGCCGTCGAGGCCTCCGACCCCCCCAGTTCTAAGTGGACCCGTGTTCGCTCCGGGCGCTCTGCGGCAATTCCACCGCCGACATTTCTTTTTCGCCGCGCCGGGTTTATTCAGGTGTTTATTTTTATACGTGACATTGTGGCCGGCTGTCTACGTGCCCCGTGGCGATGCCTCTGCTGTGGCGCGCTGCTGGTGATCCGTGTCAGTGTCGCAGCCAGCCAGCTGGTGTGGCAGCAGTGTGGCGCCAGGATTGTGGCAGCAGTGTAGCGCTAGGGGTGTGGCAGCAGTATGACGACAGTATGGCGACAGCAGTACGGCGACAGTATGGCGCCAGGAGTGTGGCAGCAGTGTGGCGCCAGGAATGTGGCAGGAGTGTGGCGCTAGGGGTGTGGCAGCAGTATGGCGACAGTATGGCGCCAGCAGTACGGCGACAGTATGGCGCCAGGAGTGTGGCAGCAGTGTGGCGCTAGGGGTGTGGCAGCAGTATGGCGACAGTATGGCGCCAGCAGTATGGTGCCAGGAGTGTGGCAGCAGTGTGGCGCCAGGAGTGTGGCAGCAGTGTGGCGCCAGGAATGTGGCAGCAGTATGGCGACAGTATGGCGCCAGCAGTATGGTGCCAGGAGTGTGGCAGCAGTGTGGCGCCAGGAATGTGGCAGCAGTGTGGCGCCAGGAGTGTGGTAGCAGTGTGGCGCCAGCAGTGTGGCAGCAGTGTAGCGTCAGGAGTGTGGCAGCAGTGTAGCGTCAGGAATGTGGCAGCAGTGTGGCGCAAGGAGTGTGGCAACAGTATGGCGACAGTATGGCGCCAGGAGTGTGGCAACAGTATGGCGCAAGGAGTGTGGCAGCAGTGTGGCGCCATGATTGGCCATGGGCTGTGGAGCTGTGACGTCACCGCTGTTGGGCTGCAGTGACGTCAACACTTCCGGCCACCTCATCGCGTCCTCGGGCAGCAACCGAGCCAAGCCACGGGTGGTCTGGCCAGCTGTGGCGGCCCAAGGTGGGAGGGGGTGGGGGGAGGAGGCGAGTGCAGCACACATGACGACACAGGCCTGAGCTTTGCTTGGATGTCCGGACAGCTCCCAGAGCACCGTCACAATGCACCCACCGTTGGGTCAAGGGCCCGAGGGCAACTGGCCGGCCGGATTCGATGAAGTTAGCCAGCTGTGGCCGGCCGCACCCCTTCCGGCTGCTTCGGGCGGCAGGCCGGGCCGGAAGCTGACCCACCCGTCTGTTGGAGGATCGTCGAACGGTCCGGCCTCGTGCTCAGTCGTGACTGTTACTCCAGGGTGACCCTAGCAAACCCAAACATTCCCCGTCCAGATCAAACCCACTGAGGTCGTCTCTGGAACGATGTCAACCAGCCGGGGCCAACGTCAACCAACCAACTCTGACACTAGTCAAACCGGGGGCCGATGCTGGCCCCAAACCAGCCGGGGCCAACTTCAACCAACCATGGGCGCTACATGACCAATGAAGTCGATGCGCCCTAAAGCCCTAATAACTCACTAACTTCAACCAACAAACGCCGTCCCCAGCCAAACCGGGGCTGACCCCCAACTAACCAAGGTCAAGTCCAGTCTGATCCTATTCTCCTCCATCTAACTCAGACCGGTCAAGTGGGACCCGAACTGGTGCCGATCCTCGCACAACAACAGCCTCACCATCGCCAGCCCCATTCCACTTCCTGCGCCATCAGTCACAGTGATCCCGGCCATATGCGTGCGCGGACAGATTTATCGTGCCATTCTAAACAACGAATAGACAATTTCTGTCGGCGTTTGAGTGATTGAACATAACGGACGATAGCGTGCCTACCCACACCAACACACTTCAGCCTACTGAGAAATCGGCCAGGCAACGGAACCGTAATACAAAGTCAACACGGTCAGGCCTTCCTCCTTGCCGTGGACAGTAGCAAATTTTGCTTCCAATGGGACGGTGAGGGAGGGTGCATTTGGTCAGCTGCCCCCATCATCCCCGTCCACCCAGACGCGTCGCTGCTTGCGCGCCTATTTACTTGGCTGGCGGACCATGACAGCCGTGCATTCTTATGCAGGGGGCGATAATTGCGACGTCTAATGGCCAGCAGGAGCAGGCTTGGTGGGCTTGCAGTGTCCGGAGACGCCCGATATTGCCTGGAGCACCCTGGAGTGGTGTTTGGAGTAGCCTGGAGTGGCCCGCAGCGGCCTGGAGACTCGTGAAGCCTTTGCGAAACAGAACGAGCGGCGGGTGTAAAATAATGGCCGTAAGCGGGTCTGGTGGTCTGGTGTTGACGTTGCCCTACTGGTGTTGACACTGCCCCACTGGTGCTTACATTGCCCTACTGGTGTTGACGCTGCATCACTGGTGTTTACATTGCTCTACTGGTGTGACGCTACCTCACTGGTGTTGACATTGTCCTACTGGTGTGACACTGCCATATTGGTGTTGGCATTGTTCTACTGGTGTTGATACTTCCCTACTGGTGAGGATATTCTCCTCCTGGTGTTGGCATTGCCCTACTGGTGTTGACATTGCTCTGGTGGTGCTGACATTGCCCTACTGGTGATGACATTGCTCTACTAGTGTTGTTGACATTGCTCTACTGGTGATGACATTTCCCTACTAGTGTTTGACATTGCTCTGCTGGTGATGCCACTGCCCAACTGGTGATGACATTGCCCTACTAGTGTTGTTGACATTGCTCTACTGGTGATGACACTGCCCAACTGGTGATGACATTGCCCTACTAGTGTTGTTGACATTGCTCTGCTGGTGATGACACTGCCCAACTGGTGATGACATTGCCCTACTAGTGTTGTTGACATTGCTCTACTGGTGATGACATTGCCCTACTAGTGTTGTTGACATTGCTCTGCTGGTGATGACACTGCCCAACTGGTGATGACATTGCCCTACTAGTGTTGTTGACATTGCTCTGCTGGTGATGACACTGCCCAACTGGTGATGACATTGCCCTACTAGTGTTGTTGACATTGCTCTGCTGGTAATGACACTGCCCTGCTGGTACTGTACGACGGGCCGTTTGTCACACTGCACGGCTCGTGGCGTGCCCGTGCGCCGACTTGGCAAGCTACGCCGTCGCGTGCTAGCTGCGCCGCTGCATACCAGACGGTATGTCGGACTGCATGTCCGACCGTATGTCCGACTATGTGTTCGACTATACGTCCGACTGTATGTCCGACTACATGTCCGACTGTATGTCCGACTGTATGTTCGATTGTGTGTTCGACTGTACGTTCGACTATATGTTCGACTGTATATCCGACTATATGTTCTACTGTATGTCCGACTGTATGTCGGACTGTATGTCTGACTGTACGTCCGACTATATGTTCGAATGTATGCCGACTGTATGTCCGATTGTATGCTCTACTGTATGGACTGTACGTCCATCACCAACACAGTGGTGACGTGGTGTGGTATTGTGGCGTGGTGTGGCAGTGTGACATGGTGTGGCAGTATTACGTGGAGTGACGGACGGTGTGACAACATGACGTGGTGTGACGAGCGGTGTGGCGGGGTGTGACGGACGGTGTGGCAGTGTGACATGGTGTGGCAGTATTACGTGGAGTGACGGACGGTGTGACAACATGACGTGGTGTGACGAGCGGTGTGGCAGTGCGACGTGGCATGGCAGTGTGGCAGTGTGACGTGGTATAGCAGTGTGGCGGGATGTGACAAACGGTGTGGCAGTGCGGCGGGGTGTGACGGACGGTGTGGCGATGTGGTGGGGTGTGACGGACGGTGTGGCAGTGTGGCGGGGTGTGACGGACGGTGTGGCAGTGTGGCGGGGTGTGACGGACGGTGTGGCGGGGTGTGACGGGCGGTGTGGCGTGGTGTGACGGGCGGTGTGGCGGGGTATGACGGACGGTGTGGCAGTGTGACATGGTGTGGCAGTATTACGTGGAGTGACGGACGGTGTGACAACATGACGTGGTGTGACGAGCGGTGTGGCAGTGCGACGTGACATGGCAGTGTGGCAGTGTGACGTGGTATAGCAGTGTGGCGGGATGTGACAAACGGTGTGGCAGTGCGGTGGGGTGTGACGGACGGTGTGGCGGGGTGTGGCGGGGTGTGGCGGGGTGTGACGGACGGTGTGGCGATGTGGTGGGGTGTGACGGACGGTGTGGCAGTGTGGCGGGGTGTGACGGACGGTGTGGCAGTGTGGCGGATGTGACGGACGGTGTGACGGACGGTGTGGCAGTGTGACGGACGGTGTGGCGGGGTGTGACGGGCGGTGTGGCGGGGTGTGGCGATGTGGTCGGGTGTGACGGACGGTGTGGCAGTGTGGCGGGGTGTGACGGACGGTGTGGCAGTGTGGCGGGGTGTGACGGACGGTGTGGCGTGGTGTGACGGGCGGTGTGGCGGGGTGTGACGGACGGTGTGGCAGTGTGGCGGCGGTGTGACGGACGGCGTGGCGGGGCGTGACGGACGGTGTGGCGGGGTGTGACGGACGGTGTGGCGGGGGTGTGACGGACGGTGTGGCGTGGTGTGACGGGCGGTGTGGCGGGGGTGTGACGGACGGTGTGGCGATGTGGCGGGGGTGTGACGGACGGTGTGGCAGTGTGGCGGTGTGACGGAGGTGTGACGGACGGTGTGGCGGGGTGTGACGGACGGTGTGGCGGGGTGTGACGGACGGTGTGGCGTGGTGTGACGGGCGGTGTGGCGGGGTGTGACGGACGGTGTGGCAGTGTGGCGGGGTGTGACGGACGGTGTGGCGATGTGGCGGGGTGTGGTACGGACGGTGTGGCGGTGTGGCGGGGTGTGACGGACAGTGTGACGGTGCTACAGTGACACAGTGTTCAGCCATATGCCGCACAGCCAGCCGTCTGTCATCAGTTGCGGGAACTTGCGCAATGCTTGTGCCCACGCTCATCGCGCGAGGTATTCTTGCCTGCTCCGATAAGAATGCAGCGGCGAGGAATCTTTGTCGTTTCGTCACCCATGCTGCCTGACGTCATCGGCCGTCGCGCGCGCGTTGGTAATTGGCAGCGTATGTCGCGTCTGTACCAGCAGAGGTTCGCTGACGCGCGCGTTGGTAATTGGCAGCGTATGTCGCGTCTGTACCAGCAGAGGTTCGCTGACGCTCGCGTGAGCCACTGCTCGTTGGAAGGGCTCACAATACGAGTATAGCATTTCGTCGTACGAATTGACATAAAAAAATTGCATTCAATTTAGTCACTTCCGATTGACCACGATTGAGTTGAGGTGTGGTTATGAGTGATTGGGTTGTGGTTATGCGGCTGCCACATTGGTGCTTGGTGCTTGGATTAACTTCTCTTGAATCAGTGCTGTCATTTCGAGACCATGGGATCAAAAGTATGGGAAAACATTGTGTGGGGAGAAAGACAACTGGGAGAGGGAGTGGATGGGTGCCGGCTCAGATACGGCTGTTGCATTCGGTACTCACAATTTCCAGCCGAGAGACAACATGCAGTAGGTGAGCCTGCTTTGAACGTTTCGCTGCGGGTGCGGTGATGCCTGAGACCCTGCCTGTCCCTGTAACTACGTCCTGCTCGCCATGCCGTACGTGAACGTGACATCGCCGGTGACGACACGCCGGCCGGGAATGTAGGGCCGTGGTCTGAGAGTGGACGGTGACCAACCGCAGCGACCAGCCCGAGCCCCCTCCCCCTTCCGACACGCCGCTGGGCCCTCCAGCCATCACACTGCCATTTTACACCCTGCGGCAGGTGCAGGTGTGAACCATGTCAGGTGTCTTGTGTGGGGCCTGGCTTGGTGTTCGGCGTCCACTGTGCAGTCCACAAGTTGTGGCCGTTTCGATGCTAGTCGAACAAGGAGATGGAGAGCATAGCGTAGAAAGACATAGTTTGGACGAGGTGTGGGGCGTAGTGCGATGAGTGAATGCGTGTGAATGTGGGCGGGGCCAATATGGCTAGATGTCACAGGCTAGGCATAGCAAAAGCGCCGAAACATGCACCAGCCGCCTGTCGGAAATGTCTGAGGGTCTTGATGAGGACGCAACTGACACACACAATGTAGGTGAATTGTTCGATGCAATAGTTCATCAGCCATTATCTTTGTATGCTGTGTATCGGTAGGTATCTGTCCCGGACAATGGACCGGCAGCTGGCATGTCGCTACGGGCGATTTCACGTGGATGTGCGTTGGAAAGCAAGCCGTACTGCCAAAACGTGACATTTGGACTTTGGATGTTGCTGCGAGTGAGGGCGGAGTCCACGAGAGTCCACGAGAGTCCACGAGAGTCTACTTCCGTGTGTGTGGTGATGAAGTTCCTCTAAGTGGAGCGGCCCGGCCAGGCTCTGGCCGGCCGTCTCCATTTTGAAATCGTAATAAGTTTTTTTATTATTGTTGTTGCGTGGCGTCGCGTTCTAATTTCGTCACTCATATCAGATATACCTGATATGTTTGATTCTGGTCCATTTCATCCCAATATTGTTCATGGGACGCCCTTAATCTGTGTTCAGAGACAAAGACAAAGACAAAGACAAAAGCGTATATTACGGCCATCTACAGTACCCTTGTGGCTATTATAGCCTATTGTCGAGTTTTAAAACAAAGGTCATCAGTAAATAAGGGCTGTCACAGACGCACATGAAAACATATAGCAATTGTTCATACCAGCCCAAGCACACGGAAGGAGTCAGCTGGCACGATCAGAAGTCAGCAATTATGATTGAACCGGGTAAACGGTGGCTCGCGGCGGAACTATGGTTCGCTGGTTACCTTGGTCGCTGATTCACGATGGAATACAACATTCAAGTTATGCATGTCGTAATGAGAACTATTCCTTTTCATATTTGCCAATGTGCATCACAATAGTTATCTGGAGGTACCCTCAGTGTTTGTTCAAAGAAGGGGTTCGCGACAAAATCCCCAGAGGATTATATATATTATAAATGTCTATTATAAATGCCGCATGCTACTTTGGACAAGAACTTGCTATGGTAAATAATATTTTATAAGTTGAATCAATCGGAGTATATCAAGCAAAATTGTAAGAATATATATATATATATATATATATATATATATATATATATATATATATATAAATACGTATGCATACATAGACATCAAAATGTATCACCTAGGAAGGTAAGATGGTATAGCAGCTATACAGTATTGCTGTATCATATATGTTCGTGTACTACTTCTTGTGCGGACGACAGATAAGTGACTTATCTGGTAAAATAAGACAAACAGCTTGATCGATGGTGGCAGCTGGAACTCGTGACGGTATGCTGAGCTGTCTGTACCTGGGATACCTGTCAGGCCGGTTATGGCCGATAACAGCGTACAGTCGCTTCTTTCCCCGCCACAGCCTCCAGCGGCTACACACAAAAAAAATGCATTGCGGGAAGTGTACGTCACGAACGACGAGGTGAAGGCATTGGTAGCCGCACCCTTGTCAGCTGCACCCTTCACAGAGCCACAGACATGCAGCTTGGACGTGCGGACATGGTGGGTGCCTCTTGTAATGAAGACGTCGATGTGGTATCATAACGGTAAGGAAAGCAAGAGGTTCCCCTCACCTGCAGTCTCAGGTGGCCACATCTAACGGCACCCATCCTGTAACGTGCCGCCCTGCAAACCCGGTGCTACGGTACCCATCCTGAGCGTGCCGCCCTGCCAACCTGGTGTTGCGGTACCCATCCTGTAGCGTGCCGCCCTACCAACCTGGTGTTACGGTACCCATCCTGTAACGTGCCGCTCTGCCAACCCGGTGTTACCGTACCTACCGTGTGGCTCGAGCGCCAGTTGCGCAACACCGCCTCCGTGGCGGTGGTGGCGGAAGTTGCACCATAGCTGGAGTGAGTCGGAACCGCCAACGATCCGAAAACAGATCTCACAGTCGATTGGTGGCCGCCACGCAACCCGCACACTCCCAGCGGCTACAGCCCCCTCACATCCTGGCCGTCACACGGCCTGTGCTTCAGCGCGTGGCATAATATTCTGCTGTTGGTGATGACGCTGAAGGTGTCAGAGACTTGTCATTTCAAGATATTTGTATATATATATATATATATATGTGTGTGTGTGTGTGTGTGTGCGTGTGTGTGTGTGTGTGTGTGTGTGTCTGTGTAGAGGTAGAATATTGCCAATATTATTTCGGGGCCCCAATCCTTATGGTACCATGTTAAACATATAAATTATTGTTATGGGGACTTCTAGCTCACAGTCCCCCTCAGTATGCAATGTTCTACCGCTGTATGTATGAATGAGGGCAATGGAATCACGGCAGAAAGAAACGAACAGGATGAAACACTTTCCCAAGGATTGTTGAACCTCGATGAGCGTACAAAATTAGCCTGGAACCAAATCGTATGGTTCAGGTTTGGTTCTTGGCATCATGAAAATTTAGCATTAATCCTAGGCTTACTTGAAATAATTTGACCCCCCAAAGCACCCACACCCAAGGTCTTCACAGGTCGGAGGGCGATCTACCACAGTGCTTGTACCACATAAATGTTCCACACAAGCTGGTTCACTTGGAATTCTCTTATTCACTCGCACGCCCTATGGAGACGCTGACGACAGCTCCACCCTGCCTGCTCAGGAGTGGAGACATTTCACAGCTGAGGCGCTCGACTTGGCCGCGCCCGCTCGAACGCGAACACCCAAAAACGTCTGTCGCACCCGCACGAACATCTGGCTGTGCCTGGGTGAATGCACCTTACGTACACACGGAGCTGTACGCTATGCATCCTATAACAGCCTCACCCACCCTATCCCCCTCACATGCACATTTGCGAATTTTGTGTGTGGTATTTCTTAGCACAGTGGCACCGGTTATGGTAACACTGTCGGCATGACTCGAGTCATCGATGTTCGTAACATCGCCGTTAGCATCGGAATACAAACAAGTCCGGCATGGCATTGATGCACGTCGTTCGTACCTCACGGTCCGAACATTTACAGTCCTGGTCCATACTGGCACCTTTCTTAGACTCGGGCTTAAGATGTTCCTCACAATCTAATGCTGAACAAGATATTTTTTTTGAACACAAACATTGTTCACAGTTGAACACGTTTCCCCGACGGCTTGAAAAGATCGGCTGGTCTGTTCAACATTTGCCAGATATACACAAAAAGAAACATCCACAGATTCCATCACCGCTGCATAACCCGTCTCTTTCTCATGTAATACCCGCCAAAAACACTACCACCTCATTACACCTACGAGTGTATCGCTAGGTAGAACCTTTGTCCACTATGTCCCAGCATCTTGTTTGTCCCAGCATCTTATCTGCACCCGCAGCTTGCTCTGCATGTCTGAATCAGCAGCTGGCGGTTCACGACTGAATCAACAGCTGGCTCCACATGTCTGAACCAGCAGTTGACGGCTCGCAACTGAACCAGCAGCTGGCTATTCACGACTAAACCAGCAGCTGACTGTTCGCAACTGAAGCAGCAGCTGATCATTCACGACTGAACCAGCAGCTGGTAGTTCACGACTGAACCAGCAGCTGGCCATTCACGACTGGACCATCCAGACGGTGTCCCCTGAACATTAGTTGCACTTGCAACTAGCGTGTAGCCGTAGCTATGGCCCATGGCGGTGAGTGTAACCTGTGCCGTAATTGTGATCTGTGCCGTAGCTGTGACCTGCGTCCGTAATTGTCACCTGTGCCCGTGACTATAACAGTGACTGTGTTCGTGACTGTGACCTGTGCCCGTGACTGTAGCCTGTGCTCTTGACTGTGACCTTTGCCCGTGACTGTGACCTGTGGCCGCTGACCTGTGCAACCCAACGCGACAGATCGGCGGCTCGGTCGGCGCCGGCAGTCCCGGACTGGTGGTGATTCGCCTCCGGCCCGACCAGCACGGCCGCTACGGCTTCAATGTCAAGGGCGGGGTCGAGTCGGGCGCGCCGGTCACCGTGTCCAAGGTGGCGCCCCACCTGGCGGCCAACAGCGGCACACCTCGCCTCAACGAGGGCGATCAGGTATGTCGGGCGGGCCGCGGCGTCCCGATCAAAGACGCTGACCCGAGTGTGTGCCGATAATGTATCAGTTGGGGTATCGTTCAACGAGGCGGAACAGTGCGGATGTAAATGTAAGTCTTGAAGGTATTTCTGGTGGATATGGTTGAGTTGGTTTCCAGGACAAATTCGAAATAGTCTCCGTACCGTGTCGGTCCGTCAGGGTTCAGTGAGGGCATGATCAACATCTTGGAGGCATTACAGAAGCGAAACAGCAAGACAGTGTTGGTCACTTGACATCAGAGTTCCATGCACGATTGTACTATGTACCATGTACAACTACTGTTCCTACTTCCTAACTACTTGCATGAATATTTAGTTTATGTAGGAAGCCGGTTTATGTAATTGGGGAGGTGTATTTGTTAAAAAAAAAAAAGGGGAGGAGGTGGAAGGAAACCCGGCACGTCGGGGGGGGGGAGGGGGGGGGGGGGGGGGGGGGGGGGGGGGGGGGGGGGGGGGGGGGTTGAGCGAATACGAGTTCGTGATCAGTGAGAAGTGAACTAGGAAGTCACACCAGCACTAAGTAGCTCCAAGGCTTGGGAGAGTAGCAGGCAGACAGGGGAGGGCGCTTCCGCTGTTGGCCACCGAACCAATTCGGCCAGGTCGCATGGCTGCCATTCGGCTGTGGTAACATCCAGCCCGCCCCCGACTTCCGACCGACGCACACCTCCCACGTACGCCTCCGGCTTCCGACCGATGTCTGGAAATGAGGTTGTGGCGCGTCTCTCGGCGACCGGATATCGTCCACTGGCGGGGTGACATTGCGTTGATTGGAAGTGCGCCCAGTTCCGGCTGGTCACCACCTGCCGGCTCATCTCTCGCCGACGAGCCGACTCGAGCGTGGCCTGGTGGTGACTCAGCATTCGGCCACGTGTGCTTGCTGAGTGCTGAGTGCTGAGTGCTGAGTACTGAGTACTTGTACTGCACCGAGAGCCCGATTTGCTTCGTCCCTGCTGTCAGCCGGCTCTCGCCACGATGATGGCGATCAGGCCTTCGCCGTGCCATGTTTGAGAAACTCTGAGACAACTTCCCGCTCGCTTGGAGAATGATGACCGACCTGATCCGGAGGGGGGAGGGGTGTAGGTACCGATGTGGACGGGAGGAGTAGGTGCCTCTGGGGACGGGAAGTGTGTGTGTCTCTGTGGACCGCACGTTTGGGTGCCGCTGTGGATGGGAGATGTAGCTTCCACTGGGGGGACGAGAGGTGTAAGTGCCTCTGGGGAGAGGGAGGTGTAGGTGCTGCTATTGGCGGGGGTGTAGGTGTCGCTGGGGGCGGTAGGTGTCGGTACCTCTGGGAACGTGAGGTGTAAGTACAGCTGGGGACGGATGTGTAGCCACTGTTGGTTACTGGGTCCCGGGCCATGCACAGTGCCTCTTTAATTGCCGACTGCATCCGTCGATACGTTTCAAACACCACCCCCGTGGGCGTGCACGTCACTCTCCCTGGCAACGAGGCAGCACTCGTTAATTGCATTTCCGTGTGGTCTCCGATCCTGCAGTTCATTACATTGCTGCCGATGTTATTGTTTGTCTCGGTTTGTGTTGCTTCGCGAAGTTGTCAAACATGGCTGGCAGCCATGGCAGCCACAGTAGCCACGGTAGCCACGGTAGCCATGGTAGCCACGGTGAGCCACCAGGCTGTCATCTAGAGTTTAGCTTGTACCAGAGCCAGGAGGTAGTCGATGCTGAATCAGCCAGCTGTAGCTGGAAGCTGCACAATGAACTGGCTACTGTACATCCAATCCATGCCGCTCATCATTGGGTAAGGCCAGCTTCTAGTAGGCTATGTACTGCCGCTGATGTAATAGAAGGCTATATCAGATGCAAATTCAGTGAATGGGTGTGTGGATGTGAATGGAGTAAGTGAGTGGCCTCTTCTACATGAGCAGCGGAACTCCAGAATACGATGCGATTAGGAAAACGCATCAACATGTTGTTCAGCTTTTCGGATGTTTTGATATGTCCGAGGCCAGTTTACAAGAGCAATATGTTGGTGATGTATGATCTGACCGCATCCGGAAGGTTCGCCGCCTCACCTGAGTAGGGTGAGTGGTTTGGCTGTCAGCGGCCGTGGCAGGGCACGCTCGCGTCTGCGTTCTGTGCCGGTGTAGCGTGTCGGGTGTGTTTCGGACGGCGCGCGGCAGCCACGAGGTCAGACGGCTGTATTGAGGTCACGCCACGCCTCGGCCGCCTCACCGGAAGCTGTGCCTCGGCGCCGCGTCAGCACTGCCACACAAAGCCCCCACACAGCTGGCCCGGCGACACGCAAAAACCATGCACCCACCCCGTGACACACGAAACGCTCACGCCTGGCTCGTGACACACTTACACTTGTGTCCTGTCAGCTCGGCACGGTCTGTCCTGCCGGCTGGCACTGTCTGTCCTGGTGACGGCACGGTCTGTCCTGCCAGCTCGGCACCACATGTCCTGCCGGATCGGCACCATCTGTTCTGGTGACGACACGACAACACGATCGGGGGTGGTCCCCCGCTTGCGAGGGCGTACCCAGTCGCCCACAGCTTCAATGGACAATGTCTTCAATGTGGGCCCGGCTGCGTCCGGGCAGCAACACAGTGACGCGTCCGCGAGCAGGCATTTGCTGGCGATGTCCACCACCACCACCTGTCCGTCTCACACCACCACCGTCACCACCACCACCACCTGTCAGTCTCACACAACCACCACCGTCACCACCATCACCTGTCCGTCCCTCACCACGACCGCCACCACCACCACCTGCCGTCTCACACCACCACCGTCACCACCATCACCACCTGTCCGTCTCGCACCACCACCGTCACCACCATCACCACCTGTCCGTCTCGCACCACCACCGTCACCACCACCACCACCTGTCCGTCTCACACCACCACCGTCACCACCATCACCACCTGTCCGTCTCGCACCACCACCGTCACCACCACCACCACCTGTCCGTCTCACACCACCACCGTCACCACCACCACCACCTGTCCGTCTCGCACCACCACCGTCACCACCACCACCACCGTCACCACCATCACCTGTCCGTCTGACACAACCACCGCCACCACCACCTGTCCGTCTGACACAACCACCGCCACCACCACCTGTCCGTCTGACACAACCACCGTCACCACCATCACCTGTCCGTCTGACACCACCACCACCACCATCACCTGTCCGTCTGACACAACCACCGCCACCACCATCACCTGTCCGTCTCACACCTCCACCGTCACCACCATCACCTGTCCGTCTCACACCACCACCGTCACCACCACCACCTGTCCGTCTGACACAACCACCGCCACCACCACCTGTCCGTCTGACACCACCACCGTCACCACCATCACCTGTCCGTCTGACACCACCACCACCACCATCACCTGTCCGTCTGACACAACCACCGCCACCACCATCACCTGTCCGTCTCACACCTCCACCGCCACCACCATCACCTGTCCGTCTGACACCACCACCACCACCATCACCTGTCCGTCTGACACCACCACCGCCACCACCATCACCTGTCCGTCTCACACCTCACACCATCACCTTCCGTCACCACCATCACCTGTCCGTCTGACACCACCACCACCACCATCACCTGTCCGTCTGACACAACCACCGCCACCACCATCACCTGTCCGTCTCACACCACCACCGTCACCACCATCACCTGTCCGTCTCACACCACCACCGTCACCACCATCACCTGTCCGTCTCTCACGTCACCACCACCACCTGTCCGTCTCACCACCACCACCTGTCCGTCCCACCACCACCACCACCATCACCTGTCCGTCTCGACACAACCACCGCCACCACCACCACCTGTCCGTCTCACACCACCACCGTCACCACCACCACCTGTCCGTCTCACACCACCACCGTCACCACCACCACCACCTGTCCGTCTCACACCACCACCGTCACCACCACCACCTGTCCGTCTCACACCACCACCGCCACCACCACCACCTGTCCGTCTCACACCACCACCGTCACCACCACCACCACCTGTCCGTCTGTCAACCACCACCGCCACCACCACCTCACCTGTCCGTTCACACCACCACCGTCACCACCACCACCTGTCCGTCTGACACAACCACCGCCACCACCACCACCTGTCCGTCTCCACCACCACCGCCACCACCATCACCTGTCCGTCTCACACCACCACCGCCACCACCACCACCACCTGTCCGTCTGACACCACCACCGCCACCACCACCACCCTGTCCGTCTCACACCACCACCGTCACCACCACCACCTGTCCGTCTGACACAACCACCGTCACCACCATCACCTGTCCGTCTCACACCACCACCGCCACCACCACCACCTGTCCGTCTCACACCACCACCGTCCACCACCACCGCCACCACCACCACCTGTCCGTCTCACACCACCACCGTCTCACCACCACACCGTCCACCACCATCACCACCTGTCCGTCTCACACCACCACCGCCACCACCACCACCTGTCCGTCTCACTCCACGCACCACCACCACCTGTCCGTCTCACACCACCACCACCACCACCACCACCTGTCCGTCTACACACCACCACCACCACTCACCACCACCTGTCCGTCTGACACCACCGCCACCACCATCACCTGTCCGTCTGTCTCACACCACCACCACCACCATCACCACCTGTCCGTCTCACACCACCACCGCCACCACCACCACCACCTGTCCGTTCCACACCACCACCGCCACCACCACCACCACCTGTCCGTCTCACACCACCACCACCACCACCACCTGTCCGTCTGACACAACCACCGCCACCACCATCACCTGTCCGTCTGACACACCACCTCACACCACCACGCCACCGTCACCACCATCACCTGTCCGTCTCACACACCACCGCCACCACCACCTGTCCTACCACCACCACCTGTCCGTCTCACACCACCACCGCACCACCACCACCACCTGTCCGTCCACCACCACCACCACCACCACCTGTCCGTCGACACCACCACCGCCACCACCACCACCACCTGTCCGTTCACAACCACCACCACCACCTGTCCGTCTCACACCACCACCGCCACCACCACCACCTGTCCGTCTGACACAACCACCACGTCACCACCATCACCTGTCCGTCTCACACCACCACCGCCACCACCATCACCTGTCCGTCTCACCACCACCACCACCGTCACCACCACCACCTGTCCGTCTCCACACCACCACCGTCACCACCTCACCACCACCTGTCCGTCTCACACCACCACCGTCACCACCACCACCTGTCCGTCTCACACCACCACCGTACCACCACCATCACCTGTCCGTCTCACACCACCACCCACCGTCACCACCATCACCTGTCCGTCTCGACACCACCGCCACCACCATCACCTGTCCGTCTCACACCACCACTGTCCACCACCACCATCACCTGTCCGTCTGACACCACCACCGTCACCACCACATCACCTGTCCGTCTCACACCACCACCGTCACCACCATCACCTGTCCGTCTCACACCACCACCGTCACCACCATCACCTGTCCGTCTCACACCACCACCACCTGTCCGTCACCACCACCACCACCACCTGTCCGTCTCACACCACCACCGTCACCACCACCACCTGTCCGTCTCGACACCACCACCGTCACCACCATCACCACCTGTCTGCTCACACCACCACCGCCACCACCACCACCTGTCTGTCGTCTCACACCACCACCGCCACCACCATCCTGTCTGTCTCCGACACCACCACCGTCACCACCACCACCACCTGTCCGTCTGACACCACCACCGTCACCACCACCATCACCTGTCCGTCTGACACCACCACCGTCACCACCATCACCTGTCCGTCTGACACCACCACCGTCACCACTCACCACCTGTCTGTCTGACACACCACCACCACCACTCACCACCTGTCCGTCTCGACACCACCACCATCACCTGTCCGTTCACACCACCACCGTCACCACCATCACCTGTCCGTTTCACACCACCACCACCACCGTCACCACTCACCGTCACCACATCACCTGTCCGTCTGACACACCCACCGTCACCACCATCACCTGTCCGTCTGACACAACCACCGCCACCACCACCACCTGTCCGTCTGACACAACCACCGCCACCACCATCACCTGTCCGTCTCACACCACCCACGCCACCACCATCACCTGTCCGTCTCACACCACCACCGCCACCACCACCTGTCCTCTACACCACCACCGCCACCACCATCACCTGTCCGTCTCACACCACCACCGCCACCACCACCACCACCTGTCCGTCTCACACCACCACCGCCACCACCACCACCTGTCCGTCTGACACAACCACCACTGCCACCACCATCACCTGTCCGTCTCACACCACCACCACCGCCACCACCATCACCTGTCCGTCTCACACCACCACCGCCACCACCACCACCTGTCCGTCTACACACCACCGCCACCACCATCACCTGTCCGTCTCACACCACCACCGCCACCACCATCACCTCCACCTGTCCGTCTACACAACCCCACCACCACCTGTCACCACCCACCACCACCGTCCGTCTGTCTCACACCACCACCGCCACCACCATCACCTGTCCGTCTCACACCACCACCGCCACCACCATCACCTGTCCGTTCACACCACCACTGCACCACCACCACCACCTGTCCGTCTCACACCACCACCGTCACCACCATCACCTGTCCGTCTCACACACCACCACCACCACTGTCCGTCACCACCTCACCACCACCTGTCCGTCTCGACACAACCACCGCCACCACCATCACCTGTCCGTCTCACACCACCACCGCCACCACCACCACCTGTCCGTCTCACACCACCACCGCCACCACCATCACCTGTCCGTCTGTCACACCACCACCGCCACCACCATCACCTGTCCGTCTCACACCACCACCGTCACCACCATCACCTGTCCGTCTCACACCACCACCGTCACCACCATCACCTGTCCGTCTCGACACCACCGCCACCACCATCACCTGTCCGTCTGACACAACCACCGCCACCACCACCACCCATCACCTGTCCGTCTCACACCACCACCGCCACCACCACCATCACCTGTCCGTCTGACACCACCACCGCCACCACCATCACCTGTCCGTCTCACACCACCACCGTCACCACCACCACCTGTCCGTCTCACACTCCACCGCCACCACTCACCACCGCCACCACCATCACCTGTCCGTCTCACACCACCACCGCCACCACCACCCTGTCCCACACCACACCTGTCCGTCACCACACTGTCTGACACCACCACCGTCACCACCATCACTCTGTCACCTGTCCGTCTGCCACCACTCACCACCACCACCACCACACCATCACCTGTCCGTTCTCACACCACCACCGCCACCACCATCACCTGTCCGTCTCACACCACCACCGTCACCACCACCACCTGTCCGTCTCACACCACCACCGCCACCACCACATCACCTGTCCGTCTCGACACCACCACCGTCCACCACCACCACCTGTCCGTCTACACACACCACCGCCACCACACCACTCACCCTCTGTCCGTCTCACACCACCACCGCCACCACCATCACCACCTTGTCCGTCGTCTCACACCACCACCGTCACCACGTCACCACCACCTGTCCGTCTCACCACCACCCTCACCACCATCACCTGTCCGTCTCACACCACCACCACCACCACCGTCACCACCACCACCTGTCCGTCTGACACCACCACCGCCACCACCATCACCTGTCCGTCTCACACCACCACCGTCACCACCATCACCCTGTCCGTCTACACACACGCACCACCACCGTCACCACCTCACCTGTCCGTCTCACACCACCACCGTCACCACCACCACCTGTCCGTCTGACACCACCACCGTCACCACCATCACCTGTCCGTCTCACACCACCACCGTCACCACCATCACCTGTCCGTCTCACCACCACCGTCACCACCATCACCTGTCCGTCTCACACCACCACCGCCACCACCACCACCTGTCCGTCTCACACCACCACCGCCACCACCACCACCTGTCCGTCTCACACCACCACCGTCACCACCACATCACCTGTCCGTCTCACACCAACCACCGCCACCACCACCACCTGTCCGTCTGACACCACCACCGTCACCACCATCACCTGTCCGTCTCACACCACCACCGTCACCACCATCACCTGTCCGTCTCACACCACCACCGCCACCACCATCACCTGTCCGTCTCACACCACCACCGTCACCACCATCACCTGTCCGTCTCACACCACCACCGTCACCACCATCCACCTGTCCGTCTACACACCACCACCGTCACCACCACCGTCACCACCTGTCTGTTTACACCACCACCGTCACCACCACCACCTGTCCGTCTCACACCACCACCGTCACCACCACCACCTGTCCGTCTCACACCACCACCGTCACCATCACCACCTGTCCGTCTCACACCACCACCGTCACCACCACCACCTGTCCGTCTCACACCACCACCGTCACCACCATCACCTGTCCGTCTCACACCACCACCGTCACCACCACCACGTCACCACTCACCTGTCCGTCTGACACAACCACCGCCACCACCATCACCTGTCCGTCTCACACCACCACCGTCACCACCATCACCACCTGTCCGTCTCACACCACCACCGTCACCACCACCACCGTCTGTCCGTCTGACACACCACCGCCACCACCATCACCTGTCCGTCTCACACCACCACCGTCACCACCATCACCTGTCCGTCTCACACCACCACCGTCACCACCACCACCTGTCCGTCTCACACCACCACCGCCACCACCATCACCTGTCCGTCTCACACCACCACCGTCACCACCACCACCTGTCCGTCTCACACCACCACCGTCACCACCATCACCACCTGTCCGTCTCACACCACCACCGTCACCACCATCACCTGTCCGTCTCACACCACCACCGTCACCACCATCACCTGTCCGTCTCACACCACCACCGCCACCACCATCACCTGTCCGTCTCACACCACCACCGCCACCACCATCATCACCTGTCCGTCTCACACCACCACCGTCACCACCATCACCTGTCCGTCTCACACCACCACCGCCACCACCATCACCTGTCCGTCTCACACCACCACCGTCACCACCACCACCTGTCCGTCTCACACCACCACCGTCACCACCATCACCTGTCCGTCTCACACCACCACCGTCACCACCATCACCTGTCCGTCTCACACCACCACCGTCACCACCATCATCACCTGTCCGTCTCACACCACCACCGTCACCACCATCACCTGTCCGTCTCACACCACCACCGTCACCACCACCACCTGTCCGTCTCACACCACCACCGTCACCACCACCGTCACCACCATCACCACCTGTCCGTCTCACACCACCACCGCCACCACCACCACCTGTCCGTCTCACACCACCACCGTCACCACCATCACCATCTGTCCGTCTCACACCACCACCGTCACCACCATCACCATCACCTGTCCGTTCTCACACCACCACCGTCACCACCATCACCACCTGTCCGTCTCACACCACCACCGTCACCACCATCACCACCTGTCCGTCTCACACCACCACCGTCACCACCATCACCACCTGTCCGTCTCACACCACCACCGTCACCACCACCACCTGTCCGTCTGACACAACCACCGTCACCACCACCGTCACCACCATCACCTGTCCGTCTCACACCACCACCGTCACCACCATCACCACCTGTCCGTCTCACACCACCACCGTCACCACCATCACCTGTCCGTCTCACACCACCACCGCCACCACCATCACCTGTCCGTCTCACACCACCACCACCACCATCACCACCTGTCCGTCTCGCACCACCACCGTCACCACCATCACCATCTGTCCGTCTCACACCTCCACCGCCACCACCATCACCTGTCCGTCTCACACCTCCACCGCCACCACCATCACCTGTCCGTCTCACACCACCACCGCCACCACAACCGCCAACTGGCCGACCTGCCTGTCTCGCGCAGGGTGAACGCACGGCCAGCGGACGTCCAATTGTGTCATTTGTCTTCGGCGCTGGTGTTTCGCAATGGGCTCCACGTGTCGTCGGCAGACGCCGTGACGGTGCAAGCCGACTGTGTGACCTGGTTCTTCCCAGCGGCGACGGCGGCTGACCTCCTGACCTGCCGCGTCGGCTCATCCTTTCATGCGTTGCCAGCCGATGGGCAGGTGGGCTTCCGTGGCCACCCTCCCCATCCTTCGGGGCCGGAGTCACCAGCAGTGTCAGTTAAATTCTGACATACGGACTTTGACTGGTTGGATGGTTGGCTGTGCAGTGTACATGCCTGATCTCCGTGTTTCCGTGCAGAGTACATACCTGGTCTCCGTGTTTCTGTGCAGTGTTCATACCTGGTCTCCGTGTTTCTGTGCAGTGTACATACCTGGTCTCCGTGTTTCCGTGCAGAGTACATACCTGGTCTCCGTGTTTCTGTGCAGTGTTCATACCTGGTCTCCGTGTTTCTGTGCAGTGTACATACCTGGTCTCCGTGTTTCTGTGCAGTACATACCTAGTTTCCGTGTTTCTGTGCAGTGTACATACCTGGTCTCCACGTTTCTGTGCCGCTCCAATGTCTGGGAGCGCGGCCAGCGGCGGTCTCCCGGCTCCCGGGCGCGGTGTGGTGGTTTGTTTGTTTGTTTGTTTGTTTGTTTGGGATGCTATGTTGTATGACGTGCCGGACAGGCTGAGGTCACCTTGGCCGACGGAGGCTCGCCGTGCCAAACGGCCCCGTAAGCTGGTCCACACCGCCAAACGGCCCCGTAAGCTGGTCCACACCGCCAAACGGCCCCGTAAGCTGGTCCACACCGCCAAACGGCGCCGTAAGCTGGTCCACACCGCCAAACGGCCCCGTAAGCTGCTCCACACCGCCAAACGGCCCCGTAAGCTGCTCCACACCGCCAAACGGCCCCGTAAGCTGCTCCACACCGCCAAACAGCCCTGTAAGCTGGTCCACACCGCTAAACAGCCCCGTAAGCTGGTCCACACCGCCAAACAGCACCGTAAGCTGCTCCACACCGCCAAACGGCCCCGTAAGCTGGTCCACATGTAGTCGGCATCCACACCGCTAAGCTGCGACAGATGGGCTCCATGTGGCTGTCGTCGTGTGGCTGTGTTCACTGAAGAAAACATGTCGATGTTCGGCCTGCGAATGTGTGCTAGTTTTTCACTACGGTGATACTAGGCGATATCGGTGATATCGAATGCGAATGCATTTGGCTACGACTGTCGTACTAGAGGCGCCAACTCGCATGCTGGTGGGCTACTTCTGCTTCAGATAGCAGTGTGACGCGCCACACTGGCCGTGTGACGGGCCACACTTGTCGTGTGACGGGCCACACTGGCCGTGTGACGGGCCACACTGGTCATGTGACGGGCCACACTGGCCGTGTGACACGCCACACTGGCCGTGTGACGGGCCACACTGGCCGTGTGACGGGTCACACTGGCCGTGTGACGGGCCACACTGGCCGTGTGACGGGCCACACTGGCCGTGTGACGGGCCACACTGGCCGTGTGACGGGCCACACTGGCCGTGTGACGGGCCACACTGGCCGTGTGACGGGTCACACTGGCCGTGTGACGGGCCACACTGGCCGTGTGACGGCCACACTGGCCTGTGACGGGCCACACTGGCCGTGTGACGGGCCACACTGGCCGTGTGACGGGCCACACTGGCCGTGTGACACGCCACACTGGCCGTGTGACACGCCACACTGGCCGTGTGACGGGCCACACTGGTCATGTGACGGGCCACACTGGCCGTGTGACAGGCCACACTGGCCGTGTGACGGGCCACACTGGCCGTGTGACGGGCCACACTGGCCGTGTGACGGGCCACACCGGCCGTGTGACGGGCCACACTGGCCGTGTGACGGGCCACACTGGCCGTGTGACGGGCCACACTGGCCGTGTGACGGGCCACACTGGCCGTGTGACGGTCACACTGGCCGTGTGACGGGCCACACTGGCGTGTGACGGGTCACACTGGCCGTGTGACGGGCCACACTGGCCGTGTGACGGGCCACACTGGCCGTGTGACGGGTCACACTGGCCGTGTGACGGGCCACACTGGCCGTGTGACACGCCACACTGGCCGTGTGACGGGCCACACTGGCCGTGTGACGGGCCACACTGGCCGTGTGACAGGCCACACTGGCCGTGTGACACGCCACACTGGCCGTGTGACACGCCACACTGGCCGTGTGACGGGCCACACTGGCCGTGTGACGGGCCACACTGGCCGTGTGACGGGCCACACTGGCCGTGTGACGGGCCACACTGGCCGTGTGACGGGCCACACTGGCCGTGTGACGGGCCACACTGGCCGTGTGACGGGCCACACTGGCCGTGTGACGGGTCACACTGGCCGTGTGACGGACACCGGTGACGGGTCCACTGGCCGTGTGACGGCCACACTGGCCTGTGACGGGCCACACTGGCCGTGTGACGGGCCACACTGGCCGTGTGACGGGCCACACTGGCCGTGTGACACGCCACACTGGCCGTGTGACGGGCCACACTGGCCGTGTGACGGGCCACACTGGCCGTGTGACAGGCCACACTGGCCGTGTGACACGCCACACTGGCCGTGTGACACGCCACACTGGCCGTGTGACGGGCCACACTGGTCATGTGACGGGCCACACTGGCCGTGTGACAGGCCACACTGGCCGTGTGACGGGCCACACTGGCCGTGTGACGGGCCACACTGGCCGTGTGACAGGCCACACTGGCCGTGTGACACGCCACACTGGCCGTGTGACACGCCACACTGGCCGTGTGACGGGCCACACTGGCCGTGTGACGGGCCACACTGGCCGTGTGACACGCCACACTGGCCGTGTGACGCGCCACACTGGCCGTGTGACGGGCCACACTGGTCATGTGACGGGCCACACTGGCCGTGTGACGGGCCACACTGGCCGTGTGACGGGCCACACTGGCCGTGTGACGCGCCACACTGGCCGTGTGACACGCCACACTGGCCGTGTGACACGCCACACTGGCCGTGTGACGGGCCACACTGGTCATGTGACGGGCCACACTGGCCGTGTGACGCGCCACACTGACCCCGATTCGGCGTGACAATGTAACGCAGTCCATGGTATCTAACACGGTCCATCCGCGTCACGTCACATTGTGACACAGTCTGTGACAGTAGCATTCCCCTCACCACCCATGGCCAGCTGGGGCAGGCCCGCACTGCATCGCGTCACACTGTGACACAGTCTGTGACAGTAGCTTGTCTCTCACCACCCATGGCCAGCTGGGGCCGGCTGCATCGCGTCACACTGTGACACAGTCTGTGACAGTAGCTTGTCTCTCACCACCCATGGCCAGCTGGGGCAGGCCCGCACTACACCGCATCACACTGTGACACAGTCTGTGACAGTAGCTTGTCTCTCACCACCCATGGCCAGCTGGGGCAGGCCCGCACTACACCGCGTCACACTGTGACACAGTCTGTGACAGTAGCTTGTCTCTCACCACCCATGGCCAGGGAGGCAGGCCCGCACTACACCGCGTCACACTGTGACACAGTCTGTGACAGTAGCTTGTCTCTCACCACCCATGGCCAGCTGGGGCAGGCCCGCACTACACCGCATCACACTGTGACACAGTCTGTGACAGTAGCTTGTCTCTCACCACCCATGGCCAGCTGGGGCAGGCCCGCACTACACCGCGTCACACTGTGACACAGTCTGTGACAGTAGCTTGTCTCTCACCACCCATGGCCAGGGAGGCAGGCCCGCACTACACCGCGTCACACTGTGACACAGTCTGTGACAGTAGCTTGTCTCTCACCACCCATGGCCAGCTGGGGCCGGCCCGCACTACACCGCATCACACTGTGACACAGTCTGTGACAGTAGCTTGTCTCTCACCACCCATGGCCAGGGAGGCAGGCCCGCACTACACCGCGTCACACTGTGACACAGTCTGTGACAGTAGCTTGTCTCTCACCACCCATGGCCAGTTGGGGCAGGCCCGCACTACACCGCATCACACTGTGACACAGTCTGTGACAGTAGCTTGTCTCTCACCACCCATGGCCAGGGAGGCAGGCCCGCACTACACCGCGTCACACTGTGACACAGTCTATGACAGTAGCTTGTCTCTCACCACCCACGGCCAGTTGGGGCAGGCCCGCACTACACCGCGTCACACTGTGACACAGTCTGTGACAGTAGCTTGTCTCTCACCACCCATGGCCAGGGAGGCAGGCCCGCACTGCATCAGACCACCTCCACGCCAGCCGCTAATGGTTGAGTGATGCGCCCAGGAGTGACGCAAATTAGTGAATATCCACTATCACAACTACAGTACACGCTAGGTGTTGATGCTGCTCTGTTCACATGGGGTGTTATTGATATTGGACATTCTTCACAAACGGTTACCGGCACATGGGCATCGTTGTGTGCTCCCTCGGAGGGGCACGGGCCCATCCAATGTCGAATTGTTATGCCCTCCCTCCGCACGATACTAATTTGGTCGTCAGTTCCAAAGTTGCATCATCCGGGAAGCCTGCCATCGCTGCCATCCCGCTCAGCTGATTGTCCATCGAGCATCCCGAGCAAGATCTTCCGATGCCTTGGTTCAGATCCAATTTGTCTGCAATGAACGCGACGTGGCCATCCGCCGGAAGTCATGGAGTGATATCTCTGCAGCGAGCGTACCGACGCTCAGACGCACACCCAACGGCCAGCTTTGGATCCGCTCTCTCGTCGGCCAATCAGCACCTCTCCGTATCACCTGTCGTGTCGTGTCGTGTCGTGTCGTGTCGTGTCGTGTCGTGTCGTGTCGTGTCTGGGATGGAAAGCACCCGAACAGTTGTTATTTTTGGGCCGGGCCACAGCCTCCACGGGATACCTGGCCGCGCGCCTGCCGGCATTCACCTGCAGAGCGAACACACGCGAGGCTGCTCCACATCTCGACAGCCGGTCGCGCATCGCCGAAGGTGATTCACCGGCCGGGCTGAGTCAGCCGATACAGTTGGTGGTGCAGTCGACCTTGGCACCTGTGTGGCTCTTGACACGCGGCGCGCACGAGGCGTGTCGACGTCCTGGCGCGCCCGTCGCCAACACCTGGCCTCGACATGATACGGCCAGCAGCGCTCCGTTGGTGTGCGCTTTGTCCGCGTCAGGTGTCCAGTGGCAGGTGTGTGTGTACATCTGCTGTGGGCTGCACTGGTCTGGTGTACCGCCACCTGCGGTGTGGTCTCTGTGGTGCCGCCGGCGCTGCGTGGGCCGGGCGTCGTCTAGACATTGCCCCCACGTCGCATGCTCGCCTCGTCGTCTCGAGGTGCTCAATGCAACAGCTGTGGGCTCTTGCTGCTAGTCGCGGTTGACAGTCTTAAGCCTCCGGAAAGCTGCCTCACAAATCTCTCACAATTTTCAAAAGTTGCTTCTGGAAAGCTTAGAAGTGAAAGTCTGTGAAAGTTGCAATGCTTCTTGAAAAGCTTTCCGAGCATCATTAAAAACTTTGCCATGTACGTTTTTAAACCAAAATGCCTGAAACATAAAAAGAACCCTGTTGACATGAAATAACCTGAATAAAAATGCAATTAGTGAACATGAAATGTGGTCGGTAAAATATCTGCACGTTTCTCCTTACTTCCAGAAACCTCCATGGCATGCTGCATGGAATAAATATCCTGAAAATTTCCCACCTTGAACACCAAAAACCCTTCTCGATGAGCGCTTCCTTGAAAGTGAAAGGACCAACTTGCCTAATTGATTTCTAGGAAAATGCATTTCCTAGAGTGTATCCGTGTATTCGCCGAGCGTTTGAAGTATAAGTCAGTTGTACAAGCCGTGATGCAGGAGTGTATCAAGTGTAAGCTGGTTGTAAGAGCCGCGATGCAAGAGTGCATGAAGTGTAAGCTGGTTGCAAAAGCCGTGATATAAGAGAGTGAAGTGTAAGCCGGTTGCAAGAGCCGTGATGTAAGAGTGTATCAAGTGTAAGCTGGTTGTAAGAGTCGCGATGATGGAGTGTACCAAGTGTAATCCGGTTGTAAGAACACTGAGGTCGGGGTGTGTTAAGTGTAAGCTGGTTGTAACCAACTAGCTCTGTTGCTGTAGCATTAAGCAAATGCTAAGGAACAGCATCCGTATTTTTTAATTTCTGACACAATATCCAATCAATGGATGCAAAACGTGGTAGAACGATCACTTTGGTGTTGCGATTGTAGATTATGCCTTCCAGCTTATGCTTTATATGTAGCTTTATTTTACTTCATTGTTCTCACCTTGTGGGCAAGTCTACATTCATACTCACTTTTACTACTCATTTTTACTGGACGCTGCATGACCGCTGCAGTCGATGCGCCCCTAAACCCCAATAAACAAACAAACAAACAAACTCACTTTTACATACTTTGACTCACTTCTGAATGCATATATGCATTCAGAACTTGCGTTGTGCCAGCTCGAAGTGAGTTAAAGTAAGTAAAAGTGAGTAGTAAAGGTGAGTAGTAAAAGTGAGTAGTAAAAGTGAGTACTAAAAGTGAGTAGTAAAGGTGAGTAGTAAAGTGAGTAGTAAAGGTGAGTAGTAAAAGTGAGTAGTAAAAGTGAATAGTAAAAGTGAGTAGCAAAAGTGAGTAGTAAAAGTGAGTATAAATGTTAATCGGCTGAATCCGGTATCCCGACTATTATCTCCTGGACAATCAAACATACAGAGCTTCCCACAGCCTACAGCACCATCCAAATCCGTGCGTCTATGCCCAGGACGCGCCCGCCCATCTGCCCAGGACGCGCCCGCCCGTCTACCGCTCGTCTATGCCCAGGACGCGCCCGCCCATCTGCCGCTCGTCTTGCCCAGGACGCGCCCGCCCGTCTGCCGCTGGCGCAGGCGCGATCGCAGCTATCCGCAGCCAACCAGGATCCACACTCAAACACGGCTGCTAAAAA
This sequence comes from Ashinkailepas kermadecensis, assembly GCA_034440615.1. Taxonomy (NCBI): domain Eukaryota; kingdom Metazoa; phylum Arthropoda; class Thecostraca; family Neolepadidae; genus Ashinkailepas; species Ashinkailepas kermadecensis. Next base: position 116,830 of record JAOTOM010003217.1, read on the forward strand.
TAGACCGAACAGCCTTTATGTGACCACATACGGTTGCGTACGCAACTTCCGGCGGGGGGGGGAGGGGTAGGAGGTGTGATGAATGGTGTCGCCCACCATCCACAGGCTCAGACAACGCACCAGTGGTGCCGTACCGGCCTCTGCCGGAGATGACGTCACAGTCACCAGTCGGTCGCTGCCGCTTCAGAACAGTGGCTCGGGGCGGGGTGTTGCCCGCCGGCACCTGGAATGCTGATGCCACAATCTCGATCGGCATAGTCAGCTGATCTGCCCCAGTGGGGAGGGGTGGCGATCGGCGTAATTATAGCTATGATGTTGGATCTTATGTAAATTCCGTCATGCAATGGAATTGAATGCCCGACCAGCCTTTCAGCTATCGGTCTCCTTTCTATTAGCAATACAATGGCTACTGCTCGAACCTTCTTGGGCTTCATCGGAATGGCCATAAAGCGTTTGAGCAAAACACTGCGTCACACCATGCTGACGCCGTATAACAGCCGACGATCATGTACCTACCGTTGGTTGGATTGTGGCCTTGCGATGCACTCAGCAGCTGAGGCCATATGCCGTCGTCTGCCTCTCACCCTGGCAGGAAGGGTGGGCATCGCGGGGAATCGAACCCCGTACCTCTCGCGTGCCACACACTCAGCTTAACAACTGAGCTACCGACGCCCCCCCCCCCCACCCACGTACCTACCGTGTGATCGGCACCAGCGCCAGCTGACGGCACGCCGGTCCCACAGGTGGCGCTCGTCAACGGTGTGGACGTGTCGACTCTGACGCACGACGAGGTGGTGCACTTCATCAAGTCGTGTCGCGACCTGCATCACGAGCTGATCCTCGCCATCAAGCCGAACGGTGAGTGTCAGCCGCACTACCTGACACCCCCGACCTCCGAACGGTGAGTGTCAGCCGCACTGCCTGACACCCACGGGCTCCGAACGATGGGTGTCAGCCGCACTACCTGACACCCACGGGCTCCGAACGGTGAGTGTCAGCCGCACTACCTGACACCCACGGGCTCCGAACGGTGAGTGTCAGCCGCACTACCTGACACCCATGACCTCCGAACGATGAGTGTCAGCCGCACTACCTGACACCCACGGGCTCCGAACGGTGAGTGTCAGCCGCACTGCCTGACACCCACGGGCTCCGAACGGTGAGTGTCAGCCGCACTACCTGATACCCACGGGCTCCGAACGATGGGTGTCAGCCGCACTGCCTGACACCCACGGGCTCCGAACGGTGAGTGTCAGCCGCACTACCTGACACCCACGGGCTCCGAACGGTGAGTGTCAGCCGCACTACCTGATACCCACGGGCTCCGAACGATGGGTGTCAGCCGCACTGCCTGACACCCCCGACCTCCGAACGGTGAGTGTCAGCCGCACTACCTGACACCCATGACCTCCGAACGGTGAGTGTCAGCCGCACTACCTGATACCCACGGGCTCCGAACGATGGGTGTCAGCCGCACTGCCTGACACCCCCGACCTCCGAACGGTGAGTGTCAGCCGCACTACCTGACACCCATGACCTCCGAACGGTGAGTGTCAGCCGCACTGCCTGATACCCACGGGCTCCGAACGGTGAGTGTCAGCCGCACTACCTGACACCCATGACCTCCGAACGGTGAGTGTCAGCCGCACTGCCTGACACCCACGGGCTCCGAACGGTGAGTGTCAGCCGCACTGCCTGACACCCATGACCTCCGAACGGTGAGTGTCAGCCGCACTACCTGACACCCACGGGCTCCGAACGGTGAGTGTCAGCCGCACTACCTGACACCCACGGGCTCCGAACGGTGAGTGTCAGCCGCACTGCCTGACACCCACGGGCTCCGAACGGTGAGTGTCAGCCGCACTGCCTGACACCCACGGGCTCCGAACGGTGAGTGTCAGCCGCACTGCCTGACACCCACGGGCTCCGAACGGTGAGTGTCAGCCGCACTGCCTGACACCCACGGGCTCCGAACGGTGAGTGTCAGCCGCACTGCCTGACACCCACGGGCTCCGAACGGTGAGTGTCAGCCGCACTGCCTGATACCCACGGGCTCCGAACGGTGAGTGTCAGCCGCACTACCTGATACCCACGGGCTCCGAACGGTGAGTGTCAGCCGCACTGCCTGACACCCACGGGCCTGAACGGTGAGTGTCAGCCGCACTGCCTGATACCCACGGGCTCCGAACGGTGAGTGTCAGCCGCACTACCTGATACCCACGGGCTCCGAACGGTGAGTGTCAGCCGCACTGCCTGACACCCACGGGCTCCGAACGGTGAGTGTCAGCCGCACTGCCTGACACCCACGGGCTCCGAACGGTGAGTGTCAGCCGCACTGCCTGACACCCACGGGCTCCGAACGGTGAGTGTCAGCCGCACTGCCTGACACCCACGGGCTCCGAACGGTGAGTGTCAGCCGCACTGCCTGACACCCACGGGCTCCGAACGATGGGTGTCAGCCGCACTGCCTGACACCCACGGGCTCCGAACGATGGGTGTCAGCCGCACTACCTGACACCCACGGGCTCCGAACGGTGAGTGTCAGCCGCACTGCCTGACACCCACGGGCTCCGAACGGTGAGTGTCAGCCGCACTGCCTGACACCCACGGGCTCCGAACGGTGAGTGTCAGTCGCACTACCTGACACCCACGCCAGCCCGCCCCCGAGCTTCGAACGTGCTTCGCAAGTGCTTGGCAAATTGCTGACCGTCCAAACGAGCGCTTTGCTCAAAGTTCTACAAGCTCTGCTGCAACTCATCAGACGTAATGGTAATGACTGAATCAATTGGTAGGTTCTGAGTCCACTGGTGGGTTGGTGGGAGTGTGAGTGTGCACGTTGTGATTGTGAGTGTGCACGTTGTGAGTGTGAGTACGCGAGTGTGAGTGTGCACGTTGTGAGTGTGAGTACGCGAGTGTGAGTGTGCACGTTGTGAGTGTGAGTGCGCACGTTGTGAGTGTGAATGTACACGAGTATGAGTGTGCACGTTGTGAGTGTGAGTGTGCACGAGTGTGCAGTTTGCAAATAAAGCCGTGCGTTCGGAGGAGCTCACCAATCGGCAAGCATTTGTAGCCGTTGAGTGTGCAGCGCGTGCGTGACGACGGCGGCCGCCGCCGACGCAGCACCAGACAGCGTGTGTGACCGCGACCAACACGCACGTTCCAGTCAACTACGAGGGCTGCGGGTGCGACCTGGACGAGCCGCTGGTGCGCTACGTGCCGGACACGACGGCGCCCGTGTCGCTGACCGCCCTGCCAGGCACCAGCCCGCTGACACAGTCCGTGGCGGCGCTGGCCGAAGGTGAGCCGCAGGTCACTGAGCCGCAGGTCACTGAGCCGCAGGTCACTGTGCCGCCGTGGCTGCACGTGACCGCCGTGCGAGCCGGCCGCCGCTGGTGTTGCTGGTGATGTGGGCGACGCTGGAGCCTTCTCCTGGTGAATGTTTCCACTGGCTGCGCTGCTTTATTTGTGTGGCCGCGGAGTGAAGCTTTCAAGTATTGGGAGTATTGAAGTATTTCGAGCTGAAGCAGCTTCGAACTCGTTTTGATCTAGCATGCGCCCGTGTCCCTGATCATTAGCCCATGTGCATGATGTGCAGGGGTGAAAATGATTGGGCGCTGAAGCACCTTCACCCGCAAATATATGGAAAGCTGCATCATTGGTGACACCGGTTTTAGATGCTTTGCTACATCTGTGCGAGTATTTTTGACAGGAATAGTCGCATCAAACACTACATGAAGCATGATGACTGCATGATGGTTGGGTCATAGGTGTATGCATGTGTGGTGTTCCGTGCGTGCTCTGGGTATGTGTGTGTGCTCTGGGTATGTGTGTGTGCTGCACTTCTTGCGTGCACCAGGCGTATGAGTGTTAGTTCGTTAGTTATTTTGGCTTTAGGGCGCTTCGACCAGAGTTGATCATTCGCGCCCATATGAGTGTGATGTGTGCTCTAGGTGTATGCGATGTGTGTTGTATTCTGTGTACCCTCTAGGTTATATGTGTTCCGCTTGTTGTGTGCTGAGGGTGTTCGGATGTGCTGTGTTCTATGTGTGCTTTAGGCTTATTTTGTGCTATGCCCCTGGTGCGTTCTGGCTTATGTATGTGCTGTGTTCCTTGTCTACTCTATGTGTTTGCTTTGTGTTTCGTATGTGTTCTTGGTGTATTTATGTCTTTCGTTTCTTGTGTGCGCTAGGCGTATGGGTGATATGTGTTCCCTGTGTGCTGCAGATGCACACAGATTCTGTGCTCCTTGTGTGCTCTAAGCGTACATGTGAGATGTGCCTCCTGTGTGCTATGGGCGTATGCAGGTGGTGTGCTCCTTGTGTGTAGCGTGCGTGATGATTTGGACATGCCTGCCTATGTCGAGCAGTATGTACCGTCTGTCATTTTTCGTAAACCCTGAAGTAAACCTCAAAAGAGACCGAATGTTCTGTATGTAGCCGTTCTCTAGAATAATGTCAGCTTCGCCATTCCATATCCACCAACTCGCCTTGACTTATTAACCTGACTATTATTATTGTTATTATACATACACACACACACATATATATATATATATATATATATATACATATATATATATATATATATATATATATATATATATATATATATATATATTGTTGACCGGGCTTGCTGGCTTGTTTGGCTTGATTATAGCCTTCGTATTCTCTCCCTGTCATCCTTCATCATTTGTGTTTGCTGTTGCAGTATTTTTTTTGTCGCCAAGCTGTCTGTGTTCGGTAAGAATAGAACGTAGGGTGTGCATCTATTCTATCATCATCATGCGCAAGACCACACTTTAGGGTACGTGGCGTGCAGTTGCTTCTGCGTTGAAATACCTGAGCGTGTTATCCAGTGTGCACTAGGGTGCCGGGTGCAGTTGTTTTATTTGTTTTCGTGTTTATATAAGTTGAACCATTTGACGAGAAAATTGCTCAACGGCATCAAAAGAATACAAGCCCATATTAATCTCGACCTGACAGCCACTGGCACGGGCGCCTCGATCAGCACACCTCTGTGGATGGCTGCGGCCGTTGCTGTTCGCCGTTCGCCGTCGACGCCTCACGGCAGTGGGCGGGTGACTCGGCCGGTGGGCCGACCGGGGCCATCAAGGAGCTCGGTACACACTCATTGAGGCTTCTGGTACTGATAGGCTAGTTGTGGCGTACTGAGCCTCTGTGTGTACTCTCTCTCTCTCTCCCTCTCTTCCATACATATATATATATATATATATATATATATATATATATATATATATATATATATGTATATATATATGTATATATATATATATATATATATATATATATATATATATATATATATATATAGTATATATATATGTGTGTGTGTGTGTGTGTTGTGTGTTGTGTGTTGTGTGTTCCTTTATTTGTGTGTGCCATACATGTGGTGTATGCTGTGATGTGATGTGGTGCAGTGTGCTGTGTTGTGGTGTGATGTGGAGTATACACCATGGCATGTGGTGCCGTGTTGTGACAATGCCCCTACCACAGCGGTCAACAGCGGATCTGCTCGTCTGAAGTTTGACAAGCTGGCTCGCCGTGTGACCGGTCTGACTATGGACGACTGTCGCCTGCCCCATAACGTGGCCAAGAACCGATACCGGGACATCTCACCCTGTGAGTACCGCGACATGGTATGTCGGAGCACCGGGACATGTCGCCCTGTGACACTGGGGTACATCGTACCAGACTACTGGGGAGCATCATGCCAGACTACTGGGGAACATCAGACCAGACTACTGGGGAACATCATATCAGACTACTGGGGAGCATCATACCAGACTACTGGGGAACATCATATCAGACTACTGGGAACATCATATCAGACTACTGGCGAACATCAGACCAGACTACTGGGGAACATGCCAAACATCTGGGCCACATCGTGCCATAATAATGAGGAACAACATACCAGACTACTGGAGCGCATCATACCAAGGCACGTTTTCCTGTAGCATGGGGGGGGCACATTGTCACGCAGTACCGTGACATGTCATCCTGGAGGGCCATTCTGGGTACTAGAATATATCGGCCATGCACTTGCCTTGATGTCCTATGCATGCAGTGCCGAGGTGCATCATGCTGTAATATGTGGCGTGGCACCGTCGAATACCGTGGCACGGCTGGCGGAAGTGACTCAGCGGAACAGCAGTGCTCGAGCTGCTTTGTGATTGAATACGGTGTCGGCCGTGCGTGGTGAATGTGGGTGGTCTGTTAGCCGGCTGCTGTTGTATTTAAGCCAGCTCGGCGCACGCTATATTGAGCGCCATGCCCGGCTTCGTCACCGTGACGCACTGCATGTCTGCCGGCGAATACTGAACAGGGTGTTGTCAGACACTCACGTCAAGTCAGGACTGGCGCACGGTGTGTGGGTGGCTCTGCCGGCGAATACTGAACAGGGTGTTGTCAGACACTCACGTCAAGTCAGGGCTGGCGCACGGTGTGTGGGTGGCTCTGCCGGCGAATACTGAACAGGGTGTTGTCAGACACTCACGTCAAGTCAGGACTGGCGCACGGTGTGTGGGTGGCTCTGCCGGCGAATACTGAACAGGGTGTTGTCAGACACTCACGTCAAGTCAGGACTGGCGCACGGTGTGTGGGTGGCTCTGCCGGCGAATACTGAACAGGGGTGTTGTCAGACACTCACGTCAAGTCAGGACTGGCGCACGGTGTGTGGGTGGCTCTGCCGGCGAATACTGAACAGGGTGTTGTCAGACACTCACGTCAAGTCAGGGCTGGCGCACGGTGTGTGGGTGGCTCTGCCGGCGAATACTGAACAGGGGTGTTGTCAGACACTCACGTCAAGTCAGGGCTGGCGCACGGTGTGTGGGTGGCTCTGCCGGCGAATACTGAACAGGGGTGTTGTCAGACACTCACGTCAAGTCAGGACTGGCGCACGGTGTGTGGGTGGCTCTGCCGGCGAATACTGAACAGGGGTGTTGTCAGACACTCACGTCAAGTCAGGACTGGCGCACGGTGTGTGGGTGGCTCTGCCGGCGAATACTGAACAGGGGTGTTGTCAGACACTCACGTCAAGTCAGGGCTGGCGCACGGTGTGTGGGTGGCTCTGCCGGCGAATACTGAACAGGGTGTTGTCAGACACTCACGTCAAGTCAGGACTGGCGCACGGTGTGTGGGTGGCTCTGCCGGCGAATACTGAACAGGGTGTTGTCAGACACTCACGTCAAGTCAGGACTGGCGCACGGTGTGTGGGTGGCTCTGCCGGCGAATACTGAACAGGGTGTTGTCAGACACTCACGTCAAGTCAGGACTGGCGCACGGTGTGTGGGTGGCTCTGCCGGCGAATACTGAACAGGGGTGTTGTCAGACACTCACGTCAAGTCAGGACTGGCGCACGGTGTGTGGGTGGCTCTGCCGGCGAATACTGAACAGGGTGTTGTCAGACACTCACGTCAAGTCAGGACTGGCGCACGGTGTGTGGGTGGCTCTGCCGGCGAATACTGAACAGGGGTGTTGTCAGACACTCACGTCAAGTCAGGACTGGCGCACGGTGTGTGTGGGTGGCTCTGCCGGCGAATACTGAACAGGGTGTTGTCAGACACTCACGTCAAGTCAGGGCTGGCGCACGGTGTGTGGGTGGCTCTGCCGGCGAATACTGAACAGGGGTGTTGTCAGACACTCACGTCAAGTCAGGACTGGCGCACGGTGTGTGGGTGGCTCTGCCGGCGAATACTGAACAGGGGTGTTGTCAGACACTCACGTCAAGTCAGGACTGGCGCACGGTGTGTGGGTGGCTCTGCCGGCGAATACTGAACAGGGGTGTTGTCAGACACTCACGTCAAGTCAGGACTGGCGCACGGTGTGTGGGTGGCTCTGCCGGCGAATACTGAACAGGGGTGTTGTCAGACACTCACGTCAAGTCAGGACTGGCGCACGGTGTGTGGGTGGCTCTGCCGGCGAATACTGAACAGGGGTGTTGTCAGACACTCACGTCAAGTCAGGACTGGCGCACGGTGTGTGGGTGGCTCTGCCGGCGAATACTGAACAGGGGTGTTGTCAGACACTCACGTCAAGTCAGGACTGGCGCACGGTGTGTGGGTGGCTCTGCCGGCGAATACTGAACAGGGGTGTTGTCAGACACTCACGTCAAGTCAGGACTGGCGCACGGTGTGTGTGGGTGGCTCTGTCGGCGAATACTGAACAGGGGTACTGCCAGACTCTCACGTCACACCAGGACTGGCGCACGGTGTGTGGGTGGCTCTGCCGGCGAATACTGAACAGGGGCGTACAGCGTGCGCCGTCAGGGCAGGCACACGGTGTGTGTGTGGTGGGGGGGGGGGGGTCTGCCGGCGAATACAGAACTGGAGTGCTGCCAGAGTGGCAGCACTCCAGGCGTGGCGTGGCGTGGAGTGTGCCGCGAATACTGAACAACTGGCGCACGGTGTGTGGGTGGCGTGGTGCGGAATGAGCCGCGCAGTACTCGGACTTTATGGGGCGGACGTGCACGTTACTTATCTAGCTGATTGGATCGCACCGGTATAGGGAATTCCTGGACGTCCACTACGCGTGAGGCGTCCGGTGGTGTCACATCGCGCCGGATATATACCATCCAGATTGGCAATTTGTGCAGTAAGGAAAATGCAACTGAATAACTACGAGTGAGGACGAAACCGATAGAATATACTTCGCTGCGTGCACGACTAAAAGGCTCTGTGTGCAGCACGACTAAAGGCTCTGTGTGCAGCACGACTAAAGGCTCTGTGTGCAGCACGACGTGTCTGCGTCGACACTCACGTTTTGGGAGCCCTTTTTGTGTTGTAGCGCTTCAAGTTATGCTTGCTTGGCGTAAACTATACCTTCTGTTGAAATGTTGTAGACTTTCACCAGATTTGATCTTACTCGTATTTCTCATCACGTACGCTTAGCTTAGCTTAGCTTGTTGTTCAAAGCTGAGCAGTGTTCGTCGGGTGGTATGTACCTCCGCGCAGTACTGCGTGGCGTACCACTGAGTAACCACGGCGGTACATAGACGCCACATAGGAGCGTAGTAAGAGTCGTTCCAGTGCAAAGGGAGGGGGTGGTGCTAACCAAGGCTACATTTATGGGCCAGTGTTGGCGCCGATCAGCTTTCAATGCAGAAATTAGAAGCGTTGTTCTCTTGGGTAGAACGACCCCATACAGCTCTGTTATGGCTGAGTTTTGGAGCCTCGTAGTCCGCTTCCCACTCTCGATTGTCGAGCACCCGTAATGGCGAATTTGATTCGTAACTGAATGCAAAATAATACAGGAAATAATGATATTAGTAAGGATAAGATGAATAATAGCAAATACAATAAGAATACTACTAAGAATAATCATCACCATAATAAGGATAGCAATAATAATGCTAATAATACTAAGAATAATACTCCGCTGGAATTCCAGGCAGCTACCTCCAAACCTATTCAGGGGCTATAGCGGAGAGCACGTGTTGATGGACAAGGTGGAGCAAGGTGTTATTTTTATATCTCGATAATAACAATAATATAATGTAATGCATAATAACAACACGAATAAAAATAATCAGAATAATAATACTACAGTTAATAATAATAATACACGCATACTAATACTCAGGAAAAGTGGAAATAAAGGCAGTGACAGCTGCGAGTGTTGTTAAAATAACCGTCCACATTCAGTGATCAGGTGCCAGGTGGATGTGTTTCGAGAGGGAGGGGAGCCAGAGGAAGGGCCGGACAACACTGAATGGCACAGAAAAGCACGGGGCGGGGAAATGTCCAGAGCCTGTGCCATAGAGTGGAGGCTTCCGGTGTTGGGCAGCCGGGTCAGTGTTGCGTCAGACCGGCCAGACACCGGCGGTGTTTATTTGGTGAGCGCGGTCTGGCAACACCATGCACGGCGCTGGACGACACGTACCGGCGCAGGGCCGAAGCCAGTTGTCTCCGTGGCAGCCGCTTGTCTGGAGGGACGCTATTTGTCCCGATAGGCACGGTTTCCCCGGAGGGGTGCCACTGATTTTGATTTTTTTTTAATGCACAGCGTAGTGTACACTCAGGCGTTATGTAGGGGCGCCTTTTGTACCAAGAAAGGTGTCCTTGGTTGACTAATTTAAGGGACCGGGTGAACTCTTATGTCCTGGAGGGGTGTTTTTTTTAAGTCAGAGGGCGCAGTATCTCCATGGAGAACACAATTATACCTTAGATACGCTCCTACACCAGGACCTATGTGTCTGACCACGCCGCCTCTCCATGGACAGCACAAATGCTACATGTACCCACTCGCTTCCCCCTTAGATACGCCCCTGCACCAGGGCCTGTATGTCTGGCCTCGCCGCTGAGCCCAGGCCTGAAAGTAGCTGAGGTCAGTAGTGCTAAAAGTCGAGGTCTGACGTATGTCAGGTCCGACGCGTGTTTGGTATGCCTGGTGATGCTTTGGACACTACTTATGACGGTCAGTTCAGGATCGAGAAGACCATTTTGCAATCCCTTACATGTGACGGCAATGGAGTCAATCTAACGCGCATTCGATGTCTGGGGTAGGACAGTTGCTCCTCTCTCTCTCTCTCTCTCTCTCTCTCTCTCTCTCTCTCTCTCTCTCTCTCTCTCTCTCTTTTTCTCTTTCTTCTCTTCTCTCTCTCTCTCTCTTCTCTTTCTTTTTTTTTTTTCTCTTCTTCTTCTTTTTCTCTCTTTCTCTCTCTCTCTCTCTCTCTCTCTCTCTCTCTTCTCTCTCTCTCTCTTATATATATATATATATATATATATATATATATATATATATATATATATATATATATATATATATATATATATATATATATATATATATATATATATATATATATATATATATATATATATATATATATATATATATATATATATATATATATATATATATATATATATATATATATATTTATTTTATTATATATTTTTTTTCTTTTTTCTCTCTCTTTTTTTTCTTCTCTCTTTTTTCTTTCTTTTCTTTTTTCTTTTCTTTTTCTTTTTTTTCTCTCTTTCTCTCTTTTCTCTTTTCTTCTTTCTCTCTTTCTCTCTTTCTCTTCTTTTCTCTTTCTCTTTTTCTATCTTTCTCTTTTTCTCTCTTTCTCTCTTTCTCTCTTTCTCTCTTTTTCTCTTTCTCTCTTTCTCTCTTTCTCTATTTCTCTCTATGTCTCTATGTCTATGTCTATGTCTATGTCCATGTCTCTGTCTCTGTCTCTGTACACGCGCGGTGCCCGGCGCTCGATCACTGTGACACGTGTGACGGTTACGGTGACTGGACGGTGACGGTCGTGACGAGGCTGGGTCGGTTGCAGACGACGCCACCCGGGTCCACCTGTGCAGCTCCGAGTCGGGCGACTACATCAACGCCAACTACGTCACCATGGAGATCGCCGGCTCCGGCATCGTCAATCGCTACATCGCCGCACAAGGTCTGTTGTGCGTCATCACCTCGCAAACAGCTGAGTCAGAGCTGACATTCCAGGCATCTACTTCCAGACCTTTTGAGGGCTATAGCGGAAAGCTCGCGATGATGGATCACAGCATGGCCATATTTGCATATCCAGGTAATTCAAACTACAGTATTCAATTATATCTGTTCACTCAGGCGGCTGCGAATCTGCCTGCCATAATGGCAATAAAAGCAGCGTGGTTGTCGTGATGGCTCGGTATCACAAGAACAGTCGATCGCAGCGCCATCTGCATACAAAGTAGGATCGATCCTAGAGCCATCGTAATCTAAAACAGGGCCTAGCGTATTGCCATGGTGAAGCTGACCGTGCCTCCGCAGTTCCACTGAGGCACAGTACTGACGACTTCTGGACGCTAGACGCTGGTGGTGATGCTGACATCCCCGCTGCCGCAGGTCCGCTGAAGCACACGACCGACGACTTCTGGGCGCTGGTGTGGGAGCAGCAGTGTCCGCTGGTGGTGATGCTCACCACGCTGGTGGAGCAGGGCCGCGTCAAATGCCACCATTATTGGCCGCCGGTCGGCGAGAGTCGGCTGCACGATGACCTGGAGGTCACGTGCACCAACGAGGAGGTCACGGAGAGCTTCGCCTTCCGCGAAATCACGCTGGTGTCGCAGGAGGTGAGCATAGTGGCGGAAACTGAACACGACTTGCCGCCTATCCTGGCCTCCGGCCTTCCTTTTCGTACCGCCAAACCATGCCTTGTCATCTCTCTTTCGATATGTGGGCTGCCACTGCTTTCCTCTGTGCCACCTGAATTTTCCTTCGCCTTTTCTTGTATTCTTCGTGCCTTGACCTGTCCTTCCATGTCCTGCTCTGCCCTTTGTTTCCCTTGCCCCCTATATCAGGCCCTCGGTATCGTGTGTGGAGCGTGATAGGTAGTAAATGTTTCATTGTCTATGGGCTTGAAGCTTGATTGGAATGACTACTTCCAAGCATCGGGTCTCTTTGTCGCGGGTTTTGTCAATAAATTGATTGCCCGGGGCTCATGCTATACGCATCATGGCGTATAGTGCTGAATCGAGGCAGGGCTTCGGTGCAGGAACGCACCGTCGAGGGAGACATATGGTGCAATTATCCCCAATGAGTACGATTATGCTCTGTTTTTCCGATTGAAAATTGCCCGCCGGCAGCAATAGCACCCTCCTTTAGCGTTGGCGTGACCAGTGGGCATCATCCTGGCTGCTCTGGACGTGACTATCCAACTACTTCAGTGGCAGTGGTGTGTACCTTGGACACCACTGATCCTTGTCATGCCACGGAGGCGTCTGACCACCACACTGATTCAGCGGCGGTGGTGTGAGCTTGCAAGTCATGCCAATCTTTGTGTGCATTGTTGGTTTGAGTCCGTCTGGCTGAGTCTGTTCTGCTGGCTGACGTCGGAGCGCTGTGTCCACAGACGGGCGAGGAGCGCCACATCTCGCACATGCAGCACCTGTCACGGTCAGACCCTCCCCGACAGACGTGACACCCGTGACGCTGTGTCCACAGACAGACGAGGAGCGCCATATCTCCATGCGGCACCTGTCACGGTCAGACCCTCCCCGACAGACGTAACACCCGTGACGCCGTGTCCACAGACGGGCGAGGAGCGCCACATCTCGCACATGCAGCACCTGTCACGGTCAGACCCTCCCCGACAGACGTGACACCCGTGACGCTGTGTCCACAGACGGGCGAGGAGCGCCACATCTCGCACATGCAGTACCTGTCACGGTCAGACCCTCCCCGACAGACGTAACACCCGTGACGCTGTGTCCACAGACGGGCGAGGAGCGCCATATCTCGCACATGCAGTACCTGTCACGGTCAGACCCTCCCCGGCAGACGTGACACCCGTGACGCTGTGTCCACAGACGGGCGAGGAGCGCCACATCTCGCACATGCAGCACCTGTCAGGGTCAGACCCTCCCCGACAGACGTAACACCCGTGACGCTGTGTCCACAGACGGGCGAGGAGCGCCACATCTCGCACATGCAGCACCTGTCAGGGTCAGACCCTCCCCGACAGACGTAACACCCGTGACGCTGTGTCCACAGACGGGCGAGGAGCGCCACATTTCCCACATGCGGCACCTGTCACGGTCAGACCCTCCCCGACAGACGTGACACCCGTGACGCCGTGTCCACAGACGGGCGAGGAGCGCCACATCTCGCACATGCGGCACCTGTCACGGTCAGACCCTCCCCGACAGACGTGACACCCGTGACGCCGTGTCCACAGACGGGCGAGGAGCGCCACATCTCGCACATGCGGCACCTGTCACGGTCAGACCCTCCCCGACAGACGTGACACCCGTGACGCCGTGTCCACAGACGGGCGAGGAGCGCCACATCTCGCACATGCGGCACCTGTCACGGTCAGACCCTCCCCGACAGACGTGACACCCGTGACGCCGTGTCCACAGACAGACGAGGAGCGCCATATCTCGCACATGCGGCACCTGTCACGGTCAGACCCTCCCCGACAGACGTGACACCCGTGACGCTGTGTCCACAGACGGGCGAGGAGCGCCACATCTCGCACATGCGGCACCTGTCACGGTCAGACCCTCCCCGATAGACGTGACACCCGTGACGCTGTGTCCACAGACGGGCGAGGAGCGCCACATCTCGCACATGCAGCATCTGTCACGGTCAGACCCTCCCTGGCAGACGTGACACCCGTGACGCTGTGTCCACAGACGGGCGAGGAGCGCCACATCTCGCACATGCGGCACCTGTTAGGGTCAGACCGTCCCCGGGAGACGTGACACCCGTGACGCTGTGTCCACAGACGGGCGAGGAGCGCCACATCTCGCACATGCAGTACCTGTCGTGGCCCGACCATGGCGTGCCGGACGAGGCGGCCGACTTCGTGCGGTTCGTGCAGCGCGTGCGCGCCGCGCGCGCCGGCCAGGTGGAGCCGACCGTGGTGCACTGCTCGGCCGGCATCGGCCGCACCGGCGTGCTCATCCTCATGGAGACGGCCATGTGCCAGATCGAGGCCAACCAGCCGGTCCATCCGCTCCAGCTGGTGGATACGATGCGCGCTCAGCGCGCCATGATGGTCCAGACCTCTGTGAGTACCGAGTCTACCCGATACGATGTGCGCTCAGCGCGCCATGATGGTCCAGACCTCTGTGAGTACCGAGTCTACCCGATACAATGTGCGGTCAGCGCGCCATGATGGTTCAGACCTCTGTGAGTGCCGAGTCTACCCGAGTCTCTGTGAGTGCCGAGGCTACCCGACACAATGTGCGGTCAGCGCGCCATGATGGTTCAGACCTCTGTGAGTGCCGAGTCTACCCGCTCCGGCGCCAGTTCGGGTTCTCGTCTGGCACGGAAAATGCTCCTCGTGCTCGCCTCATTCGATCATTCGTGCTTTTCTGGGAAAATTTCCCCAGGTCGCCTCTCCACTCATGTTTTTTTGGGGTAGGTTCCAATTTAAAGGTATCTGAGTGCGTTAAGGATGTACAGGGATGCCGTGCTGTCAGTCAGGTGCTGGCCAGTTCCTGGTCCCTTTTTCTTCAAATAAATGATTGGAGCTCCCATCAATCAGCATCAGCTGCAGAGTTCAAATATATCCACAGCTGACTCAATCATAGAACCTCCTGACGCCAACCCCATAGCTCTTTCCGGGGATATCTGCCCTCTCCATCCCGAGCAGCACAGAACAACCAGTCTCGGATTGCCGCTCCGTCCCCCTGAACTACTAGTGCTGGGGAGGGGCAGGCTGAAATTAAACTCGGATTGCATCATGCCGCCCACCATTCCACTCGGCTGCCTGGAGTATTGGTGAATGGCGGAGTTGTGGCTGTGCACGTGTGCACGCGTCGGTACGTCGGACGAGCTGGAGCTAGGACGGATATTGGTGATTGGAACTGGCGGAGGGTAGAGAGAGAGAGAGGCGGTGCGTGCTGTGACTTGTGCAGATGTCTTAGCGTTTATCCCCCAATCGTACACTTCAGACTGTAGTCCCTTCAACCGAACAGCACCTATTCCATGTGCCGGCGGGCTTTGTTTTCCTTTGCAGAGTCATTTCCAGCTGTGTGTCGGGCGAGGTAACGACCGCCATGTTCTCCTGTTGCAGAGTCAGTTCCAGCTGTGTGTCGGGCGAGGTAGCGACCGCCATGTTCTCCTGTTGCAGAGTCAGTTCCAGCTGTGTGTCGGGTGAGGTAACGACCGCCATGGCGATGTAACGGCCGTCATGTTCTCCTGTTGCAGAGTCAGTTCCAGCGTGTGTCGGGCGAGGTAGCGACCGCCATGTTCTCCTGTTGCAGAGTCTGTTCCAGCTGTGTGTCGGGCGAGGTAACGACCGCCATGCTCCCCTGTTGCAGAGTCAGTTCCAGCTGTGTGTCGGGCGAGGTAACGGCCGTCATGTTCTCCTGTTGCAGAGTCAGTTCCAGCTGTGTGTCGGGCGAGGTAGCGACCGCCATGTTCTCCTGTTGCAGAGTCAGTTCCAGCTGTGTGTCGGGCGAGGTAGCGACCGCCATGTTCTCCTGTTGCAGAGTCAGTTCCAGCTGTGTGTCGGGCGAGGTAACGACCGCCATGCTCCCCTGTTGCAGAGTCAGTTCCAGCTGTGTGTCGGGCGATGTAACGGCCGTCATGTTCTCCTGTTGCAGAGTCAGTTCCAGCTGTGTGTCGGGCGAGGTAGCGACCGCCATGTTCTCCTGTTGCAGAGTCAGTTCCAGCTGTGTGTCGGGCGAGGTAACGACCGCCATGCTCCCCTGTTGCAGAGTCAGTTCCAGCTGTGTGTCGGGCGATGTAACGGCCGTCATGTTCCCCTGTTGCAGAGTCAGTTCCAGCTGTGTGTCGGGCGAGGTAGCGACCGCCATGTTCTCCTGTTGCAGAGTCAGTTCCAGCTGTGTGTCGGGCGAGGTAACGACCGCCATGCTCCCCTGTTGCAGAGACATTTCCAGCTGTGTGTCGGGCGAGGTAACGGCCGTCATGTTCTCCTGTTGCGGAGTCAGTTCCAGTGTGTGTGCCGGGCGAGGTAGCGACCGCCACGTTCTCCTGTTGTAGCGTCAGTTCCAGTTTGTGTGCCGGGCAAGGTAACGACCGCCACGTTCTCCTGTTGCAGAGTCAGTTCCAGTTCGTGTGCCAGGCGTTGCTGCAGGTGTACGAGGAGGGCACAGTTCGGCCGCTGGCTGAGTACAGTCAGAGATGAGACGCCTCTTCTGGCCAACCCCTAGTCACAGCTGCAAGTACAAGTCCGTCGGCCCACTGCACTGCTCGCCGGGGACGGCCGACGGTGTCGCCACCTATAACGCGCCCAGTGCTGCCATCTGTGACGTGGGCGGCAGCGCGGCGCGCCACACTTGCCCCGGCCATGTGCCGTGGGGGAAAGCGTGTAAAGTCAGGACTTGCCGGCGACACACAGCCAGCCTCGAGTCGAGTCTTTGGCGCGATCATAGACTCACCCGCAGAGGGTGTATTTTTGGAGGAAAATGGGCGGCGTGTGCGTGTTGGTGCAGAAGCCGGCACGGCGCCGCGTGCCGCTCCACGGCTCCGTGCGCGGCCCACCGCCGACTCCACAGCTCCGCGTGCGATGTATCGCCGACGTCTCGACGCCGCTGCGTCGCGGCCGGCACGATCTCCAACGGCAGTCGGACGGCTGGCGAGCTGCTGCCCGACGCGGCGCGCCGGGCAGCTCATGCGGTGTGTGTGTGTGTGTGTGGACGGACCGGTGCACGGTCGACAGCCGTGCGCGACTGCATGCTGGCGGACATCGCTGACCCCAAATCAGGCATGCTGTGAACGGAACGCCTTGGTCGGTCATTTCCCGACGTGTTGTCGACTGTTATATGCCGAACCCGTATTTTTGCATCTTTTGTGCCCCATGTATTTCCGGACTACGAGGGCGTGACGAACAAGTGTATTTATTTTTGTGTGGCGATAATAATGTTCCCATGTGACACAAGAAATTTATTGACTATGTATATGATCGTTGTACAATACATTTGCTTCTTGTCGAAATAGTTTTCTATTCGTCAACAAGAATGCATGTATCTAAGTCTATTATATGCAATGTCTTCTTAATCCCAGCCGGAATCATACCACGAAAGCATGCATTACAAAACAAGCTTAATTGGATCAATTTCGGCTTCAAGAAACCGCCAGATACAATGCTCAATCAGACAACTTGATGAGTGGTATGTCAAGTGAGCTGGGGCGAGGGTGGAAAATTAATTTGAAGTTGAACTTTGCGATTGGGCGAATTGTTAAGTTCTTTAACAATACAGTGACATCTTCTTTTTATTAAGTTGCCATTTCGTAAGAAATATGTGAAATTGTTCGTTTTTGTTGCGAATTGTGGCATTGATGGGCAGCTAGGTAGGTGGACAAATGCCATCCATATTGTCATCTTTTCAATCGTCCTCATGATAATATTAAAAGCTACAGTTCCTCATCAAAAAGTCTCCAAAGTTTGTGAGGTAATTTTCAAGTGAGACAGCCGTCTCCTACTATCAGTGGCGTCGCCACCCGGGGGGGGGGGGGGGCAGAGGGGGCAGTCGCCCCTCCTGCCGTGAGACTGGGGGGGCGCCGCCCCCCCCATGAAATTTGAGGAGGCTCCTATCCGGAAATGCACAGGAAAAAGGCGGGCAAGGAGGCCGACGAGACAAGATTATGCTGTCAAGGAGGCCCCAAGACTGGCAACGAGGTTCCCGCGAAATATAATCAGGTCCTAATAAGAGACGTAGGACAGAGATTGGGAGGAGGCCCCAGGACGAAAAGGATGCCACCGAGACGGGCAGGAAGCCATCCAGGTTAGACAAGAAGGCTTCCGATGGGTGGCAGGATATTCTTAATTTAGAAAACGAGGCCCCCAAGATGGAAGAGGAGGCCCCTACAATATAAAATAAGGAATGATAGGAGATATTTCTCCGGACGCAAGAGGGAGCCCCAAGATGGGTAAGAAGGTCTCCGCAGGAATGAGAGAAGGCCACTGAGACCAGCCAGATGAGGCCCATATTTTGGAAGAGGAGGACCCCAGGAGAGAAGATTTTGGACTATGACACAATAGCACCCTGCTAAGAGGATAATGAGGCTCCAAACACAGGTGAGGAGGCCTCCAAGACGTTAGAGGAGGCCCCTAATTTGAAAAAGGAGCCACCTAGGAGAGGATAGGAAGCCCCAGAAATCAAGAGAGTGTCAAAAATTGGCACGGAGGCCCCCAAGATTGCAAAGGAGGCCCCAGGATTGCAAAGGAGGCCCCCAGGGTTGCAAAGGAGGCCCAATGATTGCAAAGGAGGCCCCATGGTTGCAAAGGAGGCCCCATGATTGCAAGGAAGGTCCCCATGATTGCAAAGGAGGCCCCAATACGGGAAAGGAGGCCACAGAAAATGAGAGGATGCCCTAAGACGGAAGAGAAAGCCAGTGGATATGAAATGAGGTTTCGGAGACGCAAAAACAGGCCCCAAAACGGGTAAGGTTCCACCAAGACAGAAAAGGATGATCCAGAAACGTAGCAGGAGACACCTAATTCGGAAGAGGACGACACAAGATTGGAAATGAGACCCCATGATAAACGAGGAGGCCCATAAAATAGGAAAGAAAGGCCATTAGATAAGAGGGATGGCTCCCAGGCGAGAAAGAAGGCTCCAAGACGGGTAAGAAGGTCCCCAGAAAATGACAAGGGAACTGAGATAGGAAAGGTTGCTTGTAATTTGGAAGAGTAGGCACCTGGGAGAGAAGAGGAGTCCACCAGGAGATAAGAGGGCACCCTTAAAATTGGCAAATATCGAATCAAAACGCAGAGCAGGAGGCCCCCAAGACGTGAGAGAAGGCCCCTAATTTGAAAAAGAAGGTCTCTAGAAGAGAAAAGTAGGTTCCTGCCGGACTCAAGAGGAGTCCCTCAAGACGGAATAGGAGGTCTCCAGGGCTGAATGAAGCCCCGAAGACCGGAAGGAGTTCCCAGGAAATCAGAGGAGACCCTTAAGATGGGAGTGGTAGCAGGTATGGAAGGATGTGAGGTTTCCTAAATTGAAGATGCTCTCAAGACGGGTATGCTTTGCCAGGACAAAGGAGGAGGCCCACGAGGCGCGGCAGGAGGCCCCTAATTTGGCAGAGAATGCCCCTGGAACGTGAGGCCCCTTTAACATGCCCCATGCCATGTTAAAGGGGCCCCAGGATGTAGGAGGAGGCCCTCCAAGACGGGAGAGGGGCCATTGAATATGGAGGAGGGTAGGACACGAGAAGACATCCAAAACCGGTAAAGAGGCTCTAGGAAATGGAACGAGACCACTAAGACGCGACAGAAGGCCTGTAATTTGCAAGAAGCCCCTAAGAAATTGTAGGAGTCGTGCCGGGGTACTTGAAAATCACGACATGGTCCCAAAAAGAGCCGGCCGGGGCCCCTGAAAATCACTCTGAGCCTGGGGGCACCAAAAAGTCACGCTCGGACCATGAAAATCACGCTAGGGGCAAGACAGGTCGTACCGTTCCCTAACAGTCTCATTGGAACACAAATGAAGCCGGGGCGACGAAAAACAATCCGGACATGGATAATCACTCTGAGGCCCCAACAATGACGCTAAAAGCCTCAAAACGTGTTGGACGCCCAAAAAGTGTCGAGGTCGCTAAAACTCGCGCTAGGGATCCAAGCAAATGACGTCGGGACACAACAGATTACATTGGACTCAAAAAAGTCACGTCGCAGCCCTTGAAAATCACACTGGGGGCCCAAACGATCGCGCCAGGCCCCAAAAGTTGCAGCTACCCTAACAAGTCAATTCTGAACCGGAATGTCACTCTACGGCCTCAAAAATCGGGTCAGTCCCCCAAAAGCCCTTTGGGCACCGGAAAAAAACCTGTCAGGGCATCGAGAGAAAAAAATAGCACCGGGAGACCGAAGAATCGTGCCGGGGCCCAAAAATATCACATAAAGACCTTTAAAAAGATAGAACTTGATGTCCAAAAAGTTCACACCGAGACTCGATCGAATGGACCCCAGCACCGGCAAATTGAGGACAAATCCGGACAAAAATTACCCGGAGGACTTTTACACTCCGAAAGGTGCCATCGGCTGAAAAAAAAACACTCCTTCGGTGGCCGCAGTGGCACATCAAAGGGGCAAATGTGCCCTCCCTCCTAAGAGGGATAAGCTCCCAAGAACCGTGCCGGGGCCCCAAAAAGTCGCGCTGGGGCACACAAATTCGCGTCGGTCCACTAGAATTCGCGTAGGGGGCTAACTCGATAAATACGGCGGGCCCAGAAAACTCGCTCCGAGGACCGAAAATCTGCAACAGGAACCGCCAAGATCGCGTTGGGGTCACAACTAAGTACAACGCGCCCCGCAAACCTGAACCGGTTCCCAAAATATCGCGTTCGGGACCCACAATTCCCATCGGTAGTCCCCAAAATTTGGTCTAGACATCAAAGATTCACGTCGGGCTCCCAAAAATTGACCTCTCGGGCCCCACATAAGCACAGTGTGACCCCAAAAATCGCATCGGTATCCCCCCAAAAAATCAAGCCGGAGCCTTCCAAAATAAGGAGGGATTTAAAAAAATAACTGTCCGGGTCAGGAAAATGGCTCTGGAGCACCGAACATATCATCAGATGCCTTCACAAATCGCGTACGGCCCAGAAAAACATATCGGAACTCGAAAAAAAATCAAGGTGAGATACAAAAACATGGCGCCAGGGGCTCGAAAAATCAGGCCGTGATTCGGACTTTAAAGAAAATTCAGAATAGATACACAAAAAGCGCGTTGTGCACAGGAAGCTGGCGTTGGGTCCCCGGAACCACGCGCCTGGGCGCGATAAGTCGCGCTGGGACCCAGACAAATCGCACCGAAGCTCCAAAATTGTACTGGGGCCCCACAAATGTGCGTCCGAAGCCCCAGATAAACACAGCGGGACCCTAAGAGCACAACGGGGGCCGAAAGTGCAACTGGCCCTCCAAAGCGCACAGTCTCGCAAAAAGCGACGGGACCTTAAAACATGCGTTGCAGCCTTAAATTGACATACCGGGAGCTCTAAAATAAATGCACCGGAAGCTCTCAAGGCACACAGGGGCCATGCGACCGCACAAGGGCCTGAAAAAGAGGCTGGGGCCGCAAAAAGCAGCATGGTCCCAAAACGAACAAAAAGGCCGAGCACTAAATAAACACATCGGGATCTTTGAAAGCGCCCCGACACCTAAAAAAAATCCTCGGTGCACAAGAAAGCAACAAAACCCTAAAACGAGCAGGGGTTTCGAAAATGTGTTGGGCTCCTAACAAAAATGGATTGAAGCCCTAAGGCACATCCGTAGACGAAGAAATACGAAACGGGTAAAAAAGAGCACTGAGGCAGGGTCTCGGTTCGGTAGCCAATCTGCGAGTATATTTAATCAAAGATATGAGGTGCATCAAAGCTCAGCGGGTATCTGCATTTCTTAACCACGATAAAATGTTGGAAGGAGGGAACTAATGACCGAATTTAATTAATATAATTTTCGCAGCGAACGTCCATACGAAGCATTCCATCACGTCAAATATGGCGCAAGTCTATCATGTGGCAGCAATTAGCAAAATGTAGGAGGCCTAGCAGAAACCGTAGCATCGCATGTCCATGATATTAGCAACGCATTCGCATTCGCATTTAGCATCCTATTCGCATACTCTCCGAATTCGTTCATTTTTTCAGGATATGATCTTCGTCGCTTGCAAAAGTAAGGCAAACAACGATTATTCCGTAGGACGAGCAGTTCGATCTCCAGAGGTCCAGAGAGGTCACTCGGGTCAAAAACGGTGTACCGTATAAAATTCGAAGTATTTCACTTAGCCGAATGATTCCAACGCCTATATGTCCGCTGTCCATCAAGGATGCAGCACATCGAATTACGCGAACTTCAATGTCAAAGTTTGAGCTCAGGTCACCGAAGTTGGTTTTACTCATGCACTATATCTATTTACGGGGTACCGAATAAAATCATGGTGACACATTGGATATACCTAATTTTTGCAGGTCATAGTCTACATAGCACGTACATAGAGCACATTAATCAAAATGACCCATTATGGCCACTGATTCATCACCGTTCGCCAAAAATGCCCCAAAAATGCAACTGTACCAAATTCTTGTGTATCCGATAATTTCCGCAAAATTTTATTTGGCACGACGAAAAAACACCCAGACATTGGATATGGCCCATGGATGCAGCATATTGAAGCATCTGTCCTACAATCTCATAGTTTAACCTATATTCGCAAAATACTGTTTTGACCACGCATTATTGCCATCTACGGGGTACCTGATAATACCCTCCTAAATACATTCATCGGATGGACATTAGCGCCAAAAATCTCCCATCGGACAAGAAAGCAGCACATCCAAGCATGTTACCTTCAAGCTCCCGAAATACCCGTACATGCATCCCAAGACCATTTTCTGCTCCGACGAACCATTTCGCCTTCAGAAGCGAAAAGGTCAGCCGGGTCAAATCTGGGGTACCACATAGCTTGCCGGAGAATTCACTTATTGGAATCATTCAAACGCTTGTGCCACCGCTATCATCGTGGCATGCAGCACACCAAGTCAACTGGTCTCTCGAGGTCACCATTTGACCTCAGGTCAACGAAGACTTTAACATTACACCGTATGGGAATATCACGGTGTACCGAATACAATTTCCCTGAATACATTTATCGGATGGATATTAGCGTCGAATAATCGCGCACCGAGCAAGGATGCAGCACATCCGAGCACGTGCCCGTCAGCGCAAGCGTTTGACCTCAGGTCAGGTTTTATGAAATTCAGAAAAAGAAAGTAGTCCACTTGGGTACCGTATGTGGGCCAACCGAAGCATTGAATGTAGACTATCTCAACACTGATGCATGCACTAGCAACACAAGAAGCAGCACACTGCGTGACCTGACCTCTATCGATGACGCAATTCATCAGGTAGCACTAGCGTCCCATTCAACAACGCATTCAGAAACGAATTCACCAATGTTCTCCGATTCGTCTGAAAATTTGACACCATGATAGCGGTGTGCTTTCATTTCACAACCTTCGCTTGGTGTGCTGCATGCCACGATGATAGCGGTGGCTCAAGCGTTTGAATGATTCCAATAAGTGAATTCTCCGGCAAGTTATGCGGTACCCCAGATTTGACCTGGCTGACCTTTTCGCCCCTGAAGGCGAAATGGTTCGTCGTAGCAGAAAGTGGTTTCGGGATGCATGTACATGTGCATGATGCATGCATGTCTGCGAAGGTTGTGTCAAATTATGGGTCATTTTAAGTTTTGTCAAATAATGGTTATGTCAAAGGTTATGTTGAAGGTTATGTCAAATAATGGGTCATTTTGATTGATGTGCTCTATGTACGTGCTATGTAGACTATGACCTGCAAAAATCAGATATATCCAATGTGTCACCATTATTTTATTCGGTACCCCGTAAATAGATATAGTGCATGAGTAAAACCAACTTCGGTGATCTGAGGTCAAACTTTGACATTGAGGTTCACGTAATTCGATGTGTTGCATCCTTGATGGACAGCGGACATCTAGGCGTTGGAATCATTCGGCTAAGTGAAATACTTCGAATTCTATACGGTACACCGTTTTTTGACCCGAGTGACCTCTCTGGACCTCTGGAGATCGAACCACTCGTCCTACTGAAGAATCGTTGTTTGCCTTACTTTTGCAAGCGACGAAGATCATATCCTGAAAAAATGAACGAATTCGGAGAGTATGCGAATAGGATGCTGAATGCGAATGCGAATGCGTTGCTAATATCATGGACATTAGCATCGCATGAAGTGTGGCGAATGTGCCAAATGCGCAAGATGGGTGTGCATGTGCACGAACGTTGGCGTCGTGGCGACCGGGCTCTATGAACTGGAATGTCTGAAATTGGGAAATTTTACAATTTAAAGTGATTTGCATAGGTATAATTTCAGCAGTGTGAGGTGACTTATCAAGGGATACCAAACGAAAACATTCTAACAGGTTGGGGGAGATAGGGTTGAAATCCGACGAATCAGAAACGATAGTGGTAGATTAGACCCCCTCCATAGGACAATTCAGTTGATCACTAATTATTTTATTTAAAAAGGTCCCCTTTGACAAAATAGTGGTTGAAATCCGAGGACTTTTTTTAATGGGACAGGTGGACCCCCTCCAAATACGTTTCCCACCCTCCCCCTTGACGCAAATACAGGTACGCCACTGGTCTCCCAATAATTTTCAGAAACATGGGGCAAAGCCAACATTGAGGGGGAAAATTCCCTCACAAGCATACAAAACAACACCGATGCCGCATACAAGTTGGGACGAATGATGTTTTTAAATGGATTTTCTTCCTACAAACTTGTCCTCTGTGATTACAGCCTGCATGATTAGAGCTTCCCAGCTTCAATACCTTCTTAACGACGTCATTTACAAAACGGTGCAGCACGGCGAAAACCATGGGCGTGACGGCGTGGAATTTGAAGGTTTTGCATTATTTATGCATTGCCATTGTTGCATTGTCATGTATGCACTGTTCAATGCTTGTTCTTGCCGTGAATTTATTCGCTGAGAATTCATTATTTTAGCTTGTGCGCCAGGTGCCTTGCAGTCAGCACCAAATGTTATACAAATCCATAAATCCCTAAGATGGCGATAAGAAAACCAATTCAATCCACTTCTCGTTGTCACCTTCGCGAAATTGTCGTCCTAGGAATGGTTGGTTATTTGAGTATTAGGGCGCATCGACCAGGTTTAGTCATTTAGCGCCCATTCGTCC